>RJWT010017581.1:0-19239 GCA_004365215.1 Cuniculus paca | reverse complement strand
GTTGACACAATGTACAAACCATAACAGTGGCACACTGTTGTTAATTTATATGCACAAAATCATACATGCTGGAAGATAGAAGATTTGTCATAGAAATCTCAATGTCTTTAGTTCTGCTATAGTGACTCTTCCCTCTCCTATGCCCTCGGGAAGATTTTTCTCCAATGATTTTGTTTTAGCAAGGTATCACAATTCTCCATAAAATATTATTTTACATATATCTTTCAATGTGTTCATGTTTACACACACACACACCTTGAAACATTGATGGTATTGGTCAACTTCTAAAAAAGTTTATTAAAAACAATGAGCAGATATATTTGATTTTGTGATATGTATATATGCGTTTTAGTACATGGTGAGCAGTAGTCTTTTAAAGGTTTAGAACTTTTGCCACTTGATGTCATTGCATTATGATCAAGAAAAGTACATTAATACATTATAACACAGTCCCTTTTATCCTTGTCTGTTAATTTTTCCCTAGTCAGAAATCTTGCTTAATAAATATGTCTTCATGATCAATTTGCTGAATTTGATTTGAATTCAATAAGTAGGGAAAAGTATGTAACATCAGGGGTAGAAGTAGGAGAGAGGATGAAACTTTTATGGAAAGATTTGTTCTTGTGAAGTTCAAAATATTAAAGTATTGAAGGCTTTTCATTTTATAAAATGATTCTAAGCCAAAACAATACATTTTCGATTTCATTTCCTAACGTCTTTGGCAGAAATGTAAAGACTTACAGTTCTCACTGAACTTTATCTCAATCTTTAAATGTAATGTCCTAATGTGAATAATCTTGGGAACATAAATATGTTGACAGCTTAATGTTCTGACATTCTATTCTCATTGTCTGATTTTATTTTCCCTTTTTCTGTAGATGCTTGTGCATAATTGCAAGCACAACCTTAGAAAGGCATCATTCAAAACCCACAAAAGGCTATTTTGCATTAGGGAATTACAGGCTATTCATTTTGGAAAATAAGAAACTAACTTTGGTCTGAAAAATGATTTTCCCAAAGCTTCAGAGTAAAGAGAAGAATTTCTATAAGAAGTGTTTGGCAAATTGTCACATAAATGATCTACAGAATCACCAGCTATTTGCTAGCACATTTAGTAATATAAGAGTTTAGTACAGAGTTTATTTAAACTTATACAAAGAAAGAAAGATGTAGATTTTGAGTATTCACAAGGGAACAGAACAACATTAATGATTTGATGGGTAGCTTGACTATCAACTCTTGAAATAATTATATTTTGTAAATGGATTTCATAAAGAACTCATCAGTAATTCGTGAAGAACTCATGATGCAGTTATGCACACAGAGAGGCTAGTAAAATGAACTTTAGTATATAAGCATTCTTCCGCGGTTCTATTAAAAAAACACTATGCTATTAAAATTATAATAAATGTATTACACAATCATTATATCTTTTTTTAGAAAGCTGTTCTTAGCAGTTATGCATTTCATATACTTAACTCCCTGGATTTATTTGCAGTCAAATAAATATTGTAAGACTTTTATGAATTCTCAATTGCAAATTTTTCTGTAAAGCATATAATTACATTTTTTATTTTAAAAAGCCATCTAATTTAATTATCTTAGACTAGGAGTATGGGGAAATATTCCAAACTTTTCAGGCAAAATACTTGATGAGAAGTACACCATACACTTAAGAGATTTACTTTTCTCAGATTCTCAACTAGGAAATTTGAAACAATTCTCATCTCTTTCTCATGTGACCAGACAGTGTCTGTCTTGAAGGCCGCATGGAGTAAGGAAGGCTGGAAGAATTGCTTCTGGAACTTCGCCTGCTTTCTGAATCCTCTCTTTTGGGTAAGTTTTTAAGGTCGATGGAGGACTACATTAATTATTTCTCAATTAAAAAATTAATAGGTTAAGAGTGCTATAGTTAAGAGATGACGTTAGATGACATTCAATAACATAACTGCATTAACTCATTTAATAGATTTGTTTCAGTTTCAACCTGAGAAACTTTATATTATATTCCCCAAATTATTTTTATAAATAACCTGGAAATTATTTACTGATTAAAATATAATTAGTTTACAATACTTGTACAAGAAGACATGCTATATGTTTTGTGATATTTATTATGGTAAGAGATATGTAAAACAGAGGTTAGTACGGTGTTTGTGTATAAAAGAAAAATTGACTTTAGACTCAGATACATCAGGGATTGAATTCTAGTCCCATCACTTAACAATTATAAAATCTGTGTGACCTATCTAGTTTTCCTAAATGTGCATTTTTTCTCTGAACTGATATTATATTTAGGAAATTATTTATCTGAATTTACAGTAACTTGGCATTTCATTATCTTTTTAGAGAAGGTGTTGAGATAATCCCGGTTGCTGTTACAATTATTAATATCATAAAATCATGCTGAATCATCAAATTTTTTCATTTTCATATATTATCTCTATCATAAAACTAGAATTCACATAGTTATGTATGGCATATTTTCAAATAGGAAAATGAGGAAATATTCAAGAGTCAAATCTAGAAAGGTAATGGTTCTGAAAATTGATTTACAATGGGAAGGAATTGAATGCTATTCAGATATATAGCATACATTATAGTATTAAATAAAAATGTAAGCATCTCTACAAATATTACTGAAGCATATGAGAAGCAATAATGTCTACTTCTGTTAAAGCTCTTCATAAAAAGAAACAGGTGCATTCAGATGTAATATGGAAATCAAAAGCCAACATTATTCACAATGGCAAAACATTAGAATTCCCGATAATAATGTTCAAAAAACATGATTGTTATTTCTACTGTTATTTAACATTGTTCCAAAATTATTGTACCAAATAATTAGTTCATAGAACAAATTAAGAATTATAATTATTAAGAGGCAAAATTTTAATTTCTTGATGGTGTGATTTATACTTGTTACCCTAAGAGAATAAATTGAAAAACATATAAAAAAAACAAAAGTTAATCAAGAAAATAGGTGTGTAATTTCTGTTCAAAGCTTTTAACTAATAGCTTCTATTATAAATACCCTAGTGGTGTCATTATTAAAACAGATAAAATATAACAAATTTGCAGTAGCTACATGTATGCTACAAGATTCACAGAGGAAAACTATAAAGGTAAATAATAAAATATTCAAATACATAAAATTTTAACCTTTACCTATTAAAAACACCATTAACCTAATGAAGACAACAGTAAAATATCTATGGAGGGGTATTACATTGTAGGTAAGGTCAAAACATAACTGTTCTTAATTTTTATTGTGAAAATAAGTAGTCAAATAAAAAAAGAAGAAAGTGGTTATTAAGAAGACCTAAGGAAAAAGTAACCAAGATCAAAAACCTTAATATGCTAAACCTAACTCAAAATTAAAAACATGCATATCAAGATAATATCAGAATATTTATAAGATTAAAATAATTTTCCTTTTAAATAGTAATACTCGAAGATCACACAGGAGTATAAAAATTGGCGGCAAAATTTTCCAGTATCTGTTACAATTTCATGCAGACAAATCTGATGTAATAAGCTTAAATTTAGCAGTTTACCTTATGGAGATACACAAGTGTATGGCTAAGAACTAAAAAGCATTCAATAAGACTCGTATAGCAGGGTTTGTAAGAGTGTGCGCTCTGGATCTGGGAGGCCTGAAATGCAATCCTAGTTGTGTGACATAAGCTAAGCTTTTGCACCTCACATCTCTACGGCTGTTTCCTCGTCCCCAAGATGGGAAAAACAGTTATGTCTACCATTCACTTTGTTGTGAGATCAAAAAAGATATTGCACAAAATTGACTTAGTAGAAAAACAACCTAAACCGACAAATTATATTTGACTGTATAAAAATGAAGCCCCTCTGTGGTTCAAAAGAAAAAGATATCCTGTCACAGTCGGGCAAGTCATTGTGTTGATACCTATTATGGGTCCTAGTGTATGTTCTTTCCTTCTGCACACTGCTGTCTAAATCAGGAGCTAACTTCTGTGAACACACAGTAAGATGCTAATGATCTCTTTACTTTTGGAAATTTTGACTAAGAACTGAAGATACATGGGAGGGAGGAGAGTTTGTTTCTCTCATTTTCTCTGCATATGTTGCTTCACAAGAAGGTTACTACATTTCTCAGTGTTGCTAAAGGTGCATATTTCCTTTTCTAATGTTGAAATTTTTTGATATTTTTCCTATTTCTCAACTGTAATTCTATGATACTGATGTGATAATCAGGGATTTTTTTTCAGATTGAACTACAAAGGCATTAAATCTTTGTCTCTTCTGCTATTCAACAATTGAAGAGGTTTGTGTCAATAATTACATATATTTAACTTTTTAGCTTTGTAATTGATTCTTTTCATAAGTTTGTTACTGCATTATAACACTATACATCATGAATGCACTCCTTTATATCTGTGCATGTTTTAAAAACATTTACCTCACTGTATTGTTTATTCTAAGTCTTTTTCTTTAGGTGTATGTTTTACATTTGTTGAATCTATAATACTATCTTGGCTTTCTCACACATATTGATGATTCTAAATTACAGCCTTGTATTCCATGCAAAAATTTTTGAGAATGCAACAGAAGAATACTGTGGTGTCTTTCATTTGCGTTCCGCTTTTAGATACTACAATCTGTGATTAATAGGATTCTTTTTCTGGCTTTTAAACATGGTGATAAATTTATCAGTTAAAAATGTACACTTTCTATACACTTTCACTAGATGTTTCTAACTTTAAAGACTTCTCAGACCTGAGTACCAGGGAGAGATTTAAATTTTTATTTTATTATTTTGTTAGGATTGAGTTTTACTATTATTATTTAGTGTTTTTTTTTACCTCTAAAGTTATATCTGATTTGAATTGTGGTCTGTATAAGTTTTGTACTATTTCGCATTGTTTGAATTTACTAAGATATCACTTATGGATTAAATAAAAATTTTAAAAATATATAAAAGTAATACAATTAATTTTTTACAATATTATTTAAAATATTTCAAAAGAAATCTTTCCTGGTATGATAGAATATCTGAATAACTAATTTTAAATTCTCCCAGAAATAGAATATCTGAATAACTAATTTTAAGTTCTTACAGAAAGAAATGTCATTTTCAAGTCAGAAATATAACACAGAGAGTCAATTGCTATATATTTTAGAAGTACAGCATTCTTTTCTTTGTAGCTGTTTTATGATGTTTTGCAGGTGTCATAACCCTGTTCTCAAAAGTATTTATGAACCTCAGCTCAAAAGGAAAGACCTGAATAAGAAGGGTGCAACACATTTTCTCAAATGCCAGTTTATAAATAATGCTAAAATATCACTGGAATAAATAATATATATTCCCGTTAATTTTTACAGAAGTAATCATTTTCAGAGGAATTAAAACAACAATTTCCCTAGTCTCTAACTTTTGATGCAACGTAAATGTTAACAGTATGTTGCTTTTAAGCATACTAAAATTATAGATTACATGGAACACACACATCTCTAATAGACTTTAATGACATGTTCATCTGAATATATTACTTATTACCTTAAAATAGATTTTGCTGTGCAGTCTTTAGGAAGCAATACTGTTATTTTATTGATCTTTCGAATAGTGATAATAAGATCTTTACTGGCTGAAGCTTTCACAAGCATACTTTCTCTATGGTGTATATTTCAACATTAGCCAAATCACAGCCATTAAGAAAAAATCTTAGCAGCACTGTCATATCTTTTTTGCTTTTAGTCTAAATTTGAAGCCAAGCTTCGTGAGACAGGGTAGAAAGAAGGTAATGCAATGAAGAAATCAATGGAGAGATTCAGTTTAGATGGAAATACAAGAACATTTGATACTTCACTCTTTATTTTAGATTCTTTGTGGAAAATATACATGTAGGCTATAAAGGAATCCTTGGGGCATTATGAAATGTTTTTCACAAGTCAGCAGAGAAAGTTGTAATGGTAAAATTGTTAAAAGTCTAAATGGGTAAAACATTTGGGAATAGAGACTATATATTGAGTGTGTAATAATTTTTCAAAATAATGAACTTGATGACCTAATGAGTCACTTTCATTTCCATAGTCTGTGAACCCTGTAGTTTCATTGCATAAGGCAAGGATTTTTTTCAGTGGGAGTTCTATGGTAAAATCCTACACATTGCTTTGAAATTCAAGTGCTAGTGTTCTAGCCCACAGGGTAATGATGTGTAAAGGCAGTTGAAAGCATAATAAAATTGGACTTCTGTGTATAATGGAGGGAAAATATAATTTTATTGTCCATTCTAAATTGTATATTGGTTAGAGATGGACCCGTGTACTGCCCATTTAGTAAAACTTAATTTCTTTCTGGGATTAGTAATTGTGTCATTGATCAATGTCCATCTTCATAAGGGTTGTGAATAAAAATAACAAAATGCTAAATCCTAACTGGTGCTAGCAAAATTTGGTTGAAGAAAACTGTTAATCTTTATCAGAAATTTCACTTTTAAAACAAATAATTTATCAAAATCTAAATAGAAAGTTTTACCTTTATATTTATTTAATTATTACCTGAACTATAGTTCAAAAGTTCATTCCTATGAAAGAAATTTTATGAATCTATTTTTGAGCCATTTTTCATGTTTTACTATATTGTGTTTCAGTGTTCAGAAATTTGTTCAGTTATCTATTACAATGCTTTTTATTACCATTTTTTATATTACATATAAAATCTTTTCATAGACACAGCATCACAAATAAGAATTTTTCAATAATTATAGTACAGTGAAGTAAAATTCTAATACTAATAAAAAGATTAAATTTTTCTTTATACTTTGTTTAACTTTTATTGACTTATCATTTCCTCTCTCTACATGCACACACGCATCTTTAAGCATAGCCATATATTTTGCTAAAACTACTTGCAAGTAAATTGGAAACTCAGTGCACTGTTTCCACAGAGTACTTTGGTATGATTTTTCTAGGAAGAAAGATATTGTCTCACAAAATCAAAGAATAAATTTCAAGAAGTTTTATATTGATACTGTAATATTATCTAACCTACATTCCGTATTCAAATTTTGACATATCAATTTATTTAGTGCCCAGCTCTAGTATCCTATCCAGGATCAAGAATTGCATCTAGCTGTTATGTCTTTTTAAGTATCCTTTAACGGAGCCATTATTTGTCATTTTTGACAGACATTTTAGAGTTCAGTTCAGAATATCCCTCAGTTTGGGTTTACCTGCGTTTCTGTAGGATTAGATTCAAACCACAGATATTTGGCAAAAATTTCACAGAATTTCCACTCTGCCACTTTCAATGATCCCATTAAAATATACAGAGTCAGTTTATTCTAATATTAGTAATGTTAAGTTTGATTACTTGATCAAGATCTGTTAAAACTTAATTTGTAACTATTTTGAGACTCTATTATTCACTGAAGTTGCACTCAGTATTTATAGTACCTATTAATACTTCTAACTTTGGAACCCTTTCTGTGTTTATAAATTGGCATTGTACTTAATCGGTCTTAGGTATTCTTTATGTACTCTGTCTGTGTCTTCTTTATCACATACATGTTTTGAGGCTATTTTCTCGAACTCTTGTGTCTTGCCCATTCATTGCTTAAGCAAATTTTGTTTTGCCAACTTAAAGAAAAAGTTGACTATATTTTTTATATTCAAGTATTTTTAATAGTTCTATGATTTGAAGGCTTTTGGTCTTTCTTCCTCCAGAATTATATGTTGAAATTCTAATCTCCAAAATTATGAGAAAAAAAATTGGAGATCTGAGAAAATTATTAGATGGTTGAGATAAATGATTGCATAAAAGAGATGCCAGAGAGCTAACTTATTCTTCCCATTATGTGAGTTTACAGCACAGACAGCTGTCTATAAACCAGAAAATGTTCTCTCAGCAGGCTGAATTTGCTGATACCTTCATCTTCCTGAATTCTAGCAAACAGTTGGCAAGCCACGCAGTTTCTCCTGTTTAAGAGCTGCTGGAGCAGACTGAAGGCATCACTTTCTGTTTCTTTATCCACCCTGAGGTAGCAAAAATATTCTTCAGTGTGTTCTGGGAAAAACTTTATACTTTCAGTTTTTATGTTCATTTCTATGTTTCCAATGAGGCTACTTCCTTCGAAGTTGTGACATAAGGATCGATTTTTTTTTTACACAAAACATGGATTTAAAATTGTTCCAGAACTGTTTGTTGAAAAGGCTTTCTTTTCACCATTGAATTATGTTGATAGCTTTGTCGAAAATCAAAATATAGAGATGATCTATTTCCGGACCCAATTTTCTATGCAATTATCTATCCTTATGCGAGTGCCATATATTCTTAGTCACTACATCATTATAATGAGGTTTTAAATTATTTTTATTTTTTGTTTATTTTAAAGAGGATAAAACCAAGGAAAATAAAACAGAATAAAACCAATCAAAACAAACCAGTGTAAGTGACACAGAACTTCAAAACATTATGAAATCAGCAATAGCTACCATAATGCCTTTTGTTGTCTTCAGAATAGCTGCAGATACCTTCAGACATAGTAAAAATCAAACAGAAAAGAATAGAATAGAAACAATAAGAACAAAACAATGGAGGCAATAAAGGACTTCAAAGCAAGACAATAATAAATCCAAAATGGCTACCATAATATATCTTGCTATCTTTGAAATAGCTGCTCATGTCATCGTATACAGCATAATCAAACAAAACAAAAGGAAATAAAACCCAACCCAACAAAACGATGACTGCTATAGGACTTCAGAATGAGACTATAGGGAATCAACAATGGCTACCACCCTCAGTGGGAGATCCCCCTAGTTGCCACACTGCATACCGCTAACTTCTGAACCACTGGTCCTAGACCAGCAAGGTCAGCCAAACACCAAAGCACCACAGGCATCCAGTTGCATTTCATCTCCATAGCTCTCATCACAGCCTGTATTTCTCTGGATCAGCCAGTCACTTGGAAAGGGGTTGTGAGACTGGTGCGTCTTGTTTGCCAGCCTGGCAGCAGGAAGCGGCTGGGATGTAGCTGTACTCCTGTGCTGGGGGCAGCCTGCGCATGGCACTGGCTCACGGGGGGACCTTGCTTCCTGGTGGGGCCTTGTTCGCTCTCCCTGTAATCGGCGATGGTGCTGACTCACGGGGAAAGGCTTGGCTCTGGCTGTCTCCCCTCCAGCAGCTGCCTGCGCAGGGTGCTTGTTGTGGGGGGACAGGGCTTGTTCTCCGCGCCCCCAGTCCACGATGGCCCCAACTCATGGGGAAAGACGTGGGCAGCCACCCATGCATGGCGCTGGTTTGTGGGGCAAGGCTTGTACTCTCGGAGGTGTTAAATTAGGTTTCCTTTGGTACTCCTTTTTCCAAGTCTTCTGAATATTCCAAGACCTTTGTATTTCCAGACATATGCATTTTAAGTTCAATTTGCTCATTTCTCCTAAGAAAGTCTCCTAGAATTTTGACTGAGCGTATTGAGTTTTTCTCACTGCATTTGGGGAAGATTCACGTTTTATGTCCTCCAGTGTTAGTAAAGAAAATTATTTGCTTAAGTAGCTTAGTTGTATTCATTAATGTTCTATACTTTTTACTGCTGAGGTCTAGATAGTTTGATAATTTTTTATAAGAATTTTATTTTATTTTATTTCTGGGTTTTTTTTTTCTTTTTCTTTTCTTTTTTTTTTTTTTTTTTTTTTTTTTTTTTTTTTTTTTTTTTTTTTTTGCCTTTTTTAGACAGGGTTCCACTAGGCTGAATTTGATCTCACTTTGTAGCCCACGCTGACCTTGAACTTGCAGTGATCCTTCTGCCTTATCTTCCCAAGTGCTGGGATTACAATATGTGCCACCATGCCTGGACTAAGAATTTTTAAAACTACCGTAAATTTATTATTCTTGAGGTTTTTATTTGCCATGGTTTGCTGCTGCTGGTTAATGAAAATATAATCCAGTAGATGCATTGACCATGCATTCTCTGATTTTGTTAAATTCATTTAGCTGTTCTGGTAATTACTTCATTTATTATTAGGATTTTAAACATAAAGTACAATATTTTTAGACTTTATATATTCTATTTTTTTTGCTTGCCTTCTTGCTCCAGAATGAGGTTGTGTAAATACAGTGTTAGTATAAGCAGTCTTGCCACATTGTTAATTTAAGTGTGAGGTTTTTAGTATTTGATCGCTAAATGTGATGCTAACCGTAGACCTCCTCTCTCTCTCTCTTCTTTGTCTTTGTCTTTTCTCTATCTCTTGTGGTGGGAGGGAATTTTGTCTTTTTCATTTTTAAAAAGCATGACTGGGCTTTTACTTTATCAACTTTATTTGGTCTGGCATTGAGGTGGTGACATGTTTTTCCCTTTATTCTGCTAATCAAGTGAGTTACATTGATTTTCAAATGTTGATCATCACTTTAATCCTGAGAGAAACCCCACCTGGTTTTATGTAGAAGCATTTTATATAGTGTAATACAGTGGAAAAAAACAAACACTAGTTTCTTTAAGACCTTGAACTGAGGACATAAATAGATGCATTATCCCTCTTACAATCTGTCATCTTATAATCATTTTCTCTTTAATGTGGGTTACTTGTTTCCCCTTTGTTAGCATGTATTGTTATTTTTAAGGGTTTTCTGGACAGTGTAGATGAGCTTTTGCAGGGAATAATAATTATAGTACTTCATGGGCCAAGTGTAATGGCACATTCCTGTCATCGTAGCTACTCGGGGCTGATGAAGAAGAATCACCACTTTGAGACAAATTTGAGAACTTAGTGCTTATCTCAAACAAACAAACAAACAAACACAAAACAAACACACAAAACGCAAAACAATGACAACAAAATTCCTGGCTTGGGCTGTAGCTGAAAGGTAGAGTGCTTGCCTAACATGTAAAACGCCCTTAATTTAGCCCCAGTACTGACAAGGGGAAAAAGAAATATGTTACCTCTTTTTAAAGTTTTATTTTTATTTTATTTTACTTTTTTTTGTTGTTGTTTTTGAGACAAGTTTGCTCTGTTTTCTTGAACCCTCTATGTAAACCAGGCAGGTCTGAAGCTCAGCAATGATCCTTCTGCCTCTGTCTCCTGAGGGCTGAGATTAAAGGAGTGCACCACCATGCACAGTTAAAAAATGTTCTTTTAGCCAGTGAAGCCACTAGCAGATAATTTTGTTCTGACTTGTCTGGGTTGGTCTTATTTAATTTTTTAGAGTGAGCCTTGGCTGTTCTTAACTTAGTCGGTGTAGATGCTCTTACTCTCGGAGATGATTTATTTCCTAAGCAGTAGCATTCATTGCTCTTGGACTGACCCAATGGTACCTCTTTCTGCTGTACGTGAGCCACAGACCCAGTATCTCCCAGAGCTGCTGTGAACTCTGTGTCCAGTGGACGTGTCTACAGATCTCAGTTACCTCGTGCAGCCTTTTGTAAGGCTCCATCCCATCTTGTCTATCTGTTGTAGATAAACTGGCCTGCCACTTCCAGCTATTTCAGGTCACCTGGGACTTCTATCTTGGACTCCTCATCTTACTGAGATCCCCTACTTAGCTTAGACTCCCATTCCTTGTCTCTTAGCTGAAAAATGCTCCCAGCTAGAAAGCCAGGGTGATCATGGGACAACCATGGGGTCAGTTTTGAGGCATTTTCCTTCTCTGAAGTATGACAATCCTGTATTGCTTATTTAAAACAACATTGCTTGGTAAAAAAAAAAAAAAAAAAAAACTTCATGCATTTTTAATAGGTTTAAATATTTATTCATGGGAGATAAAGTCTAGTATTTCCTGTTCCTGTCTGGTTCAAGAGAAAGTCAGGTAAGAATTTTTAAACAATTAATTTATGGAAAAATCCACTCATTATTTGGTAATATAAACAGGCAATTTCTCTTGGATATCCCCAGTCCCAGTAGAATTGGGATAAAGAAAGAAAAAGGAGTAATTTATTTTTACTCCAGTTTATTCAACCAAAACTGAAAAGTAATAAATTAAAACTTGGCTTGATATGTTTTTGTTATTGGAAAGCACATAAATATTGCATGTGTCTCAATTTTTCTAAGACAGGTAACACTAGCATAGTTTTTGCTTCATTTTAGTCAGCAGCATCTTACAGGGAGAAAAGGTGCATAATGTCACGTTGTCTACACCGAATCTCTTGTATTATACATATGCAAAGAAGATACTTCAGGGTTGCAGTCCTATTAAAAGTTTAGATTTATTCAGAAGGATATTAGCATGTAAGCACTAATGCATTTCATTTGCAAACTAAGCCATTAAAACATTCAAATAGATGTTCCACACAGCCATCACACCGTTAGCAATTAGCAATGTTATTCTCCTTTACAGCTCTTGCATTTGCGCTGCTAGCTTTTGAATATGTGCCACTTGAATCGCGTTGGAATATTTATTCAGTGAATTATTAAAATTCTTTCTTGCTTTTTTCAATAGGCATTGTATTAGGCTATTTTATTTGCAATTAATAATTTTGAATCTTTTGTTGGATTTATTTTTAATTGGTAAATTATGTTTACTGACCTTTTAGAAATAAAAGTAAAAGTAACAGTGTAATTAATCACTCCTGATGTCTCAGTGGAATTCTAATACTTCAAACTAAAGTTATGCTATAGAATTTGGCAATTGTGGGGACTCATCAACTTTTAAATGAAGGGTGCATAGAGGAGATCTGATTTCCTTACTGGTTTAGATGTCTATCAAAAACCACTTTGAATAAATATGGTGAGCGATAGCTCTTTCCCAGTTCCCTCCTGATTAGATTATACTGCACTCTTGTAGTCTGTCAATCTTTCCCAAAGTATAGGTGAAGAACTTTCCTGTTGATGATAATTACGGTGCTGACACTGTGAATGGATATTTCAGAGATTTAAAGTTATCCCTGTATTAATGCCTTTAGGCACTTGCAGTCCCATGAGAATTCTTAAATTGTAAAGAAGGAAAGAATTATACCTTAAATTGTAAGGGAGGAAAGTTTATGAGATTATTCATAATCCCCAACCCATTTTATATATACATAGAGGAGTAAATCCTGCGTGTTTCATCAATTATACATCTCTGCAGAAAAGTATTTAAGGAGAGATTTTCTATGGTGGAATCTTTGCACACAGGGATGATCTTATTTAGGTTTTGCATTCTTAGTCTTTGCTACATAATTATTCAATTATTTTGAATGAATGATTATACATATATGCATAAAAAATGAGTATAAATGTACTGAGAAGTGATGACTATATTGGATAAGACCTTATTGATTTTATTAATTTGTATTCTATGAAATAACTTGGGTATACAAGAAATATTGCCAATTTTTCTTCATTTTGAAGTTTAACTAGCTATGTTTTCCTGCTTTTCACTAATTCTACAATAAATTAGTCTTAAAGGAGTCATGTCCATCTAAGCTCAATCTATACTAAGTCAGCAGGTGCTCTGCAACAATTGGTTATCTGCTTAAAGTGGATGATTCAGTATTCTGGTAGAACAAAGTGAGAGTCATACTAATGTCTATAACATGTGCAAGACGTGAGATGATAATGAGACATGGAATGCTGCTCTGAGATAGACTTTTGTATGAAAACTCTTATTTTTAAAATGTTCCATTGCAATCTGTGAAACTACTGGCTGTTCTCGGTCATCTCATAAATGGCCCATGTATTTTGGTCACATCAGGAGAAAAAAAGTTGAAACCATTTTTCATTAATATACCCATCATTATCTAAACTATGAGATTGTAATTTCACAAAAATACCTTTCCCTTAGAAATTGCAATATTTTAAATGCTGCACATAGTTTTCAGACACTTAACCAGTAACTTATTTTAACTCACATATTCATCTGAAGTAAACTTACTTTCAGTTCTTTTGCACGACGTCTTTTAAGTTTGGATTTTAGCTGTTGTTTTTGTTGCTGATCTGGTTCATTATATATTCAGCTTGAAAAATGAATCAGTTTCTCAAAAGCAGTTCATTGATTTGTAAAATAATGCTGAAAATAAATATTCCAATTTAAAATGACATTTTAAATGTTTGGATATGTGAAATTCACAATGAATATAGGATATGAATGTAAACTCACATTCAGTTAATCTTTTAATATGTTGCTTTTTCACAAGCATTCAAAACAGAAACATGAAAGAGAATGGAAGGTCAATCTGGTCACACAATGCACAGCTTTGGTGTTTATTGTGTGCTATATATTAAACAATATTATTGATGTTGCAGAAATAGCAGTGAAAAATAGGCCCAACTCTTAGGAGTTCAAGGTAATAACTACAGTGAAGAAGATTAAAGTAGGGTAACATAAATAATGAGTGATGGAAGAAGGACTATTTTATGTAGCATGTTCAGGGAAAATCACTGTGAGATGACATTGGAGCACAAAGAAAAAGGAAAAGGTTTTTGAAAGGAGAAATTCCCAGTTGCAGGAAAGGTCAAGTGCAATGGCCCTGAGGCTTGTCATATTTGAAGAACAAAAAAAGAATGGAAATAACTGGTGTCTACTTCAGGAGATTGACTTTACATACAAGTAAGCATACACTTACTTGCCGTTGTGCTAAGCACTATGAGAGAAAAGCATACTGTTCATACAGAGAGTGTGTGAATTGTTTACATGTTGCAGGATAATACTGAAGAAAGAAACTCAATTTGAGCATGAAGTGTGAGGCGTTAACAAGATGATGTATTTTGGGGAAAGAGGATGAGTTTTCTTGGAAGAAATGGTTTGTGTTAAGGTCTAAATATGAGAAAGATTAGAAAGAAAACCTTGAGAGTTGAAGCATGGTGTGGACAGGAGAAAGTGACTGTATGTGGGATTGGAAATATTTTTTATGAAACACATGTAGATTGTGTTTCATAAGTCATATTGAAGATTTGGACTTCCTCTTCAGGGGCAGAGAGTATATTTTAAATAATACTCTGAGGACTTTATCCTTTGAATAGAGACATTAGCAGTTCTCAATTTTGGAATTAGATTGGTTAAAGTAGTGGTGTGGAAAACCACTCTATAATAAGTTTCTTGTTCAAGTTTTTAATTCTTAAAATAGAAGACTTGGATAGTCATGATATATGGGTATGCTATTTCTTTATGGCAGTGCAACAATCTTTGAAACCTTGACCATATGCCAAGTTGTGCATTAGGTAGAGGTGTTTTGCTATTTTTGTGTGCACATCCTTGAGCAATTAAAAGAATGGAGCTCTCACATGACATTTACATGACAGTCATCAGCATGAAATTCTTGAGTCTTTAAGGGAAGAGGGAGCTGAGAGGAAAATGAGGGCCTGACTAGAAAATAGTCAGGGCCCAGGAGAGCCAAGAGTACCTAGGAAGAAATCTGAGAAATTCTCCCTGGAGAATTCAGAAAACAACCCAAGGGAGTGAGCTCTCACAATGCTGTTAAAAGTGGGAATTTAAACAACCAGCAAGAACTCTCTATTCTGAGTACAGAAGAGGACGTGGAGTGAACAGATGAGAAAATCCATGCTGGTATATCTGGTAATTATGGATTTAGAGCAAACAGAATTTTTGAGCATTTATTTGTTTGTTTGCAATACTAGTGATTGAACCTAGGACCTGCACACTGAGCTACAACGCTAGCCCCCTTTTTAACATTTTAATTCCAAGAGAGGTTCTTCTTAAGTGACTAAATTGACCAGGTTGGGCCTGAATTCACAATTCTCCTGCTTCAGGTTCCAAAGTGCTGAGAGGTAAAAGAAATAACATATACAGGCAGTAACATGACAACACAACAGAGTAATTATATTTCGTGGAAGGGTGTTTCTTTCTTTGCCTGGAATTTCCCAAAGAGAAAATCTTGAGAATTAAATTTTCATGATAAACTTTATTCTAAAAGTAAAACATTAGCAGAATTTTACTGTATTCACTCATTGCACTATTAAGTTCAAAAAGCATTCGAAATATTTTTTCTATTAAAGTCTAGTTCCACTTCTGTCATTTAAATAATACCAATTACTAGGCTGGGTAGACAGCTTTGCAAAGTTACTAAAACTTGGATATGTATCCATAAAAAGAGATGCCAAAGTAAAAGTAGCCTTTTCATTAAGTCATGTCCTTCAGTGGGGAATCAAAATTATACATTATATATTTTGTTATAAAAATGTTAATTTTGACTAACTCATTTCTATTTATGCAGGTAGATATACTGGTCAAAATGACAAATAGTTCATCATATAAAACCCTTCATCATTATTAATGATTAATTAAAAATGCATGTTCTTATGTATGAAAACGGAATGTTCACTACAAAGAGTTCAGAGATAATGAGAAGGCTCATTTTTCCAGTAGAACATCCTACAATTTGATGTTTTTATGCTAAGACATTTTGGGTTTTGAGACATTAAACAAGAAGCTTGGTCAATAGATAGAGAATAAAAAGTTATACATAAGAATGTGCTTTCTGGTGTTGTACTGAAAGGAGGATGATTATAATTAAAAATATTGTGTATTGGAAAATATTTAGTAGAGAGGCCTATAAATTGCCTCTTCATGAAGAAATGATAAATAGATGATGTGATGAGTATACAAATTACCCTGATTAATCATTACACAATGTATTAATGTATTGAAACATCACATTATACCTGATTAAAATGTGCAATATACATATACAAAATGACAAAAAAATTAAATAAGTGTCAGTGTGATTCATTTGAAGATGTGACCTGTATTTTCTAAATGAGCAGTTTTGCCATGCTTAGCTAACATTAGATCCAGTTGAAAATTTGTTAAATATTTTACTGCAAACCTAATATAGTTTATATAATTTATTTTTCAACACTATAAAGGATACATCAATGATATTTCATTTTGCTTTTGGGAATCCAAGAAAGGATACTTGCCTCAATTTATTATTTAGTGGTAGATGTGGGATGCAAACCTGGTCTATCTTATTTAAGAGTCTAACTTCTTCATTTTTACCTGTCCTACTCAGGAATAACAATTGTACAGATGAAGTGCATCTTTTACAAACCTCCCTCTTATACCATCATCTTTGCCTGTTGTAGTCAGGGGAAAAGATTTAATTTTGGACACATATCTATTCTACTTAAATTTCAATCTGAAAAATACCACAGTGCAATGTATTCAGTGTTTTCATGCTAAAATCAGGAGTAAGACAAGGATGCCCACTATCACAACTCTTCTTCAATATTGTTTTGGAATATTTAATTGAAAAAAGGCCGGAATGGAATTCCCATGAACAATAGCAAAAAGGAGATATTAAAAACTTCACAGGAGGGTCGTGTGATGTAGAGGAAAGGAAGATACATTATCAATCCTTTTTTGAGGAATAGGCCATATGACATCATGTAAGAAATATTCTAACTTTATTCATCATGTTCTATATTACATAGTTACTTCCATATTTTTAAAATTATAATGTAAGCTCCTTGGTGTCAGAGACAGGTATAATGTGTTATATATGTGAAGTATTTGGTACATATATGATTTTTCATTTACTATTTTTATTCGACAGCATATATTGAAGGCATACTAGTGTTAAAAAAAGATGAAGGTTAACTATTCTAAATTAAACTAAAGAGAAACAGGTGAAGAGAAGCACATGGCTGAATAGAGGAGGAACTACATTAGAGGTACTCCAAGAAAAATCAACTAAAACAAAGGTAGATATAAGAATTCTAAATAAACCAGTATCAGTCAATGAAACTAAAAATATAGTGAAAAAAGTACCAACAAAGAAAAGCCCAGGTCCTGAAAAGTTCACTGTTGAAATCTACAAAAACTTCAGAGATGATCTAATGGTGCTACTTCTCAAATTCTTTAATGAAATTGTAATGGAAGCAATACTCCAAAACTCATTCCTGGAACCAAGCATTAGCCCGACAACAAAACCAGAGAAGGATCCGACCGAAAAAGAGAGCTACATACCAAACTCCAAAATAAACATAGATGCAAAAATCCTCCAAAAGATTCTCAAAACAGAATTCAGCAAATCATCAAGAGGGTTATGCATCATAGCCAAGTAGGATTCATCCCCAGAATGCAGGGATGGTTCAACATACACAAATAAACAAATGTAATATACCATATTAATAGAGAAAAGGGCAAAAATCACATGTACATCTCAATAGATGCAGAAAAAGCATTTGACAAATTCTAACACTCATTCATGACAAAAACTCTACAAATAATTGGAATAGTCTTTAACTCAATCTGATAAAAGCCATCTGTGATAAACCAACAGCCAACAACATAGTAAATGGTCAAAAACTACAAACTTTCATGCTAAAATCAGAAATAAGACAAGGATGTCCACTATCACAACTCTTCTTCAATACAGTTCTGGAAACATTAGCCAGAGCAATTAGACAAGAGAAAGAATGCAAGGAATAAAGATAGGAAAGAAGCTAAATTATCATTATTTACAAATAACATTATATTCTATATGGAAGACCACAAAAATTTCACCAGACTTGTAGATTTAATAACAAAATTTAGTCATGTAGCTGGATACAAATTCAACACTCAAAACTCAACAGCCTCCCTGTACACAAATAGGAAACTCACTAAGAGACAAATGAAGGAAACAATGCTTTTCATGATAGCATCCAAGAAAAAAAATAAAATGAAATACTTAGGAATTACTCTAATGAAGGAAGAAAAACCTTTACATTGAAAACTACAGCACTCTGAAAAAGGAGATCGAAGAGGATATCAGAAAAATGGAAAGATATCCCTTACTCTTAGGCAGGAAGAACCAATGTAGTGAAAAGGGCCATACTTCCAAAAACTGTTGTACAGATTTAATACAATCCTGATCAAAATGCCAGTAGTATACCTCATAGAATTAGAGAAAAAATCCTAAAATTTATTTGGAACCAGAAGAGACCTAGAACAGCAAAGACAATTCTGAACAACAAAGGCAAGTCAGGGGACATCACAATCCCTGATTTGAAATTATACTACAGAGGTACCGTGAAAAAAAAATAGCATGTTACCAGCTAAAAACAAAAACAAAAACAAAACAAAACAAAAAACAAATGAAACAAAACCAGACCATAGGGTAAATGGAACAGATTAGAAGATACAGAAACGACTCCAACAAATCCATTTACTTGATGTTTGACAAAGGAACCAAACACATTCACTGGAAGAAAGACAACCTTTTTATTAAATGATATTGAAAACCTGACTTTCCACATGCTGAAGCTAAAACTAGACCCATGTCTCTCATCATGCACTAAACTAAAATAAAAATGGATCAAAGATCTAAATATTAAAGCAGAAACACTAAA
>RJWT010017580.1:0-19272 GCA_004365215.1 Cuniculus paca | reverse complement strand
AAATAATTTCCAATTCTAAAAAATAAAGCAGCAATTATTTCCAATATTCATCCAAATATATAAAGAAAATCATAAAAAGTAATTATAGGAAAAAACATTTTAAAATATAATATAGAAATCAATAAATGAAAAAAAGTTTATTAGCCTCACACTAGGCAGGTAAATAGATTTAGAGACTGCTGGTTACTGTTGTGGGAAAAATAACTTTATAAAGAAGTTTTTAAAACTTAATCTGTTGAGGTCACTAAATAAGCCTAACTAATTTTACACATATTTATCTCTGTTTATGTTCTGTGTATGCAAAGACAGTCGCTGTGTATAGAGATTTCTAACACTGCATGAGAACATACTATAGAAAATGCCAAGCTATGAATTACTTTTACACATTCTGTGATCCTTAGAATCTTGTTTCTGTTATGGAATTTTAACAATCACTTTTATAGGCTTATGTCTACTGCCTTATATTTCCACCTATATATAAATAGAATTCTTATTTGGCTGTGATTTACATAGCTTTCACATATTTTTCTCATTTTTATTCTTATAATTTCTATACAGTAAAATTATGGCAATGCAGTATACAGTTCTGTATTTTGATAAACTTATACACTCATTTATAGCTACAAGATGTAGAACAATTACGAAACCCATAAACATTTCCCCTTTCCCCGTTGTCAAGTTTTCCTCATATCTCCAACCCAGGACAGCCATGATTCTGTTTCCTGTTCCTATAATTTTGTCTTTAAACAATGTCACATACATGTGGTGTAAGAGGAATCAGAGCTATTTATATTTACAGCAGTACCTAGTGTGGCAATGAACCCAGAATAGCCTCTTTATTCTCAAAAAAATATGGTCACATACCAATCAATGATGGGAGAACAGCACCATTAGGCAATTTTTTTCATTCTACCAACATCAGATTGTGCCTGTACAAACTTAAATTGTGTATCTACACACATAAGGTAGCAAGAGTATATTATAAAAATACAAGATTAAATTATGGAAGAGAAAAATGAAATACTCAAGAGATATGGTAAGCATAAATTAATGTATACTACGTTGTTGCTAATGAAACACGCTGTCCTATTTTAAACTTTTTTAAGTTGAAGAGGTATACTCTAAAATAACTATAAGAGGTGCAGTAAGTATATAAACAAGTTATCATGAAATACCATCATATATTGTCCATAACTGCATGTGCTATCCTTTTATGTGACAGACAGCACAATCAGTTTGTTTGCCACCAGAATCACACAAACACAGGAGGGTTAGGTATTATTACAAGTACAGCAACACTAGATGAAAGGAATTTTTAGCTCCATTATAATCTTATGAAACTATAAAATTGTATGTATATTCAGACTGTCACTGCCCAAAACACCATTATATAGCATTTGAGTGCAATCTTTAAAACTCTGTTAATATTCTATTTATCTCATATTTTCACTTTTTAGTTTGTGTTGTATCTAGTTGTATGATTATGTAACTGAAAATTAGGGAAAAAAAAAAGAAAAGAAATGGCTCTTGGTTTCTAAGGCTGCTGGAGGTGCATAGCTAATTTATTTATGGACATGAGTGGAATTTCCCACCTAAGTATTCAATCATGCTAAGGACAACTTTTAATTCCAAAGATTCTTTTTGTTGATCAGTTAAGGGCATTTCTGGTAAAGGAAAGATTTTCAAACTTGTTGTCTTTGGGAAAATATTTTTGTCCATATTTTGCAGTTAGCTATAGTGTCAGTGAAAATTCTGTTCCATCCTCTTAAATGCTGTATGTGTGTTTACGCCCATATGTGTACTTGTATTTGTTTTAAGAATCCATGGCTCTGTGGATATGAAGAAAACTTTCCCCTCGCTGTAGTTGTAAAACTTTGAAGGAACAAACACACATGCTGCAACTTTTCTTTTGGAATGTTTGGTTCAGACTTCTCCCCCTTTTATAGAGAATACACTGATTTACTGAATTTACAAATTTAGAAATCTAGAATTACCTAGAGGTGAGCAAGAGATGGGGCTTAAAGGTAAAACTCAGCTTTGCGGTTAAGTGATGTAGTTTTCCCCAATGATGTCACTGGTTAGTATGAGTCTTTAGCTGCATAGCCCAATGAAAGAGACATCAAAGCTGGCAACCATACAGACAAAGCAGCACTTAACAAAGCACCTATTTCATTTTTAGGGAGTCTCAAAGGAATGCCATTAATTCTGTTTGTTAGTTTGTTTCAGGAAGGAGCAGGGCCTCCACTGTGGAAATTTAGTTGCTGTGCAGGTATGAGTTTGAAAATGGGCCCAAATTGTGGTTTAAAATGTGTTGCATATCCCATCTGCCTGGAGATCTTCTTATGGAAATGCATTACAATGAAGGTATAATGAAGTTTAACATCATCTTTGAAGTCTGTTGCTATCTTTGCTTGCACTAGTCTCATCCAGTTGGTTTGTTTAATTACAACCTGAATGACTTTCCCTACCTTACAACTGAAAGTTGCAACCGTCCCTCGTTTTCTCTCAAGCTGCTACTCAAAGTCCTGCCTGAACTGAGGCAGGAGAATCTCAAAGTTGAGTCCAGCCTGGTCAATGTAGAGACTTAGCAAGACCCTGTTGCAAAATTTTAAAAATATAGGAGTTGGGGATGTACCTCAGCACAAAGGCCCTGTGTTCAATCTTCAGTATAGGGAGGAGTGGTAAAGGTGCGTCCTGCCTGATCACTCCCTGTCTCATGACTGTGGAGGCCATGCTATGAAGCTTAAAGAATGGGCAAAGTCTGTAGAGACAAAAGAGGGAATCTCAAGACTGCACAGATTCCACACACCTTAAAAGGAGCAAAGTGAGTGCTCATATTCAGTTTCACCACAAAACTTGCCAGTATTGTGTGTGTGTGTGTGTGTGTGACTGAAAATACTTAAATCCTGTCCAAGTCATCTAAACTATCAGAAGTGCATTTTCAAATAAATTCTTTTGAAAGAGGACATGCATTTTTTGTATCTCTTCATATCCAAGAGTATTTTTGTTTTTACTTCAATCATTCCACATAGATGGCTGAGAACAAAGTCTTAAGTTCCCAGCCCTTCTCACTCAGGTGAGCTCAGAGGCCAGTCTAATTGTGTTTTGACTGAACTTCTGTGTGGGCTGGCTTCACTGACAAATTTGTCTGCTGCTCTGTTCAGAATATACAGTTCTATTTCTAAGGCAGAAATTATTGTCTTTAATAACATGTTGTATTATTGCTTCAGTTATGTTTGTCAAAATATCTTTTTGGATCTACCCCTTGTTTTAATTTTGATTCTGTTCAATTTCATCTATAAGCCTGCCCTAGTCTTTGGAATCAGTAAGGATTTCCTCCGCGTGGTGTTCTGTATGTGGGAGGGCCTGTTCCCATTACTCACTGCCTGGCTCTCAGGCACAATCAATAGATACTGTATCTAAAGCAGGCTCCATGCTCCTCCCTGGGCGTTCTCTGCCTCAGCAACTCTCTACTGCTCTCTGCTGCCATCTAGTGATGTGGTGTCCATGCTCAACGTGCTGCTTTTTGGGTCCTCTCTGTTTGCAGAGTGCTGTATAAGGAGTGTACAAATCTTGGGGCTTCTGAACTAGAAGATAACTGTCTAGCAGTCTCTTTCCAAATCCACATGCGCAATACAAACCAGAATGCATATTCACTGTATTGTCAGAATTCAGAAGATATTTTTCCTGTTTAATGGTCAGTGAGATTGGATGAAAACATAAAGCCAGCAGTCTTATTTACTTGGTCTACCTCAGAGTGAGTGGAGAGATCATTACCCATTTACTGTCTGTGCCTGGGCTCAGACATCCAAGGATGATTTCATCAGAAGACAGAGCAGCCATCACTTTACTGCATGTTTGCAGCTCTTTCAAGCAGCTAGGGTACTTTTTCTTTCAGCAGTACTAAGTCTGGCCATCATTAAAGACCAGACTCTTCCCTCCTCCTGAGAACAGTGCATTTCCGTGGACTTGATCCCTATCATTTCCTGTTACATACATTAATTCATTTCTTTTTCCCACTCTTTTTTGAGCTTTAACCCCTAAGTAAAGATAGAACTCAGTTGCATTGGATATCCTTATGCCCTTAGAAAATCTCTTTGCTCAAATAAGTGTTCCCTCCATGTCTTTTAATGAGATCCTTTAATGTATACTTTGACTTAAACACAAACTCATGGATGTAAAAAAGAGATTGTTCTTTTTTATTGATTTTATTACTAAACCATTGCCAACAATGAATCAAGCAAATAAAATTAATCTTTCAGAAGATTTTTCTAAAAGTTTCCTTGTTTGAGATGTAGCGGACTCTCAGAATTTGTTTACTGTACTGAGGCTCTGAACATAAATTCTCTTAATTATAAAATCTTAATACTGCTTAGTAATGTAATGTACTGTTACTCTAGAATATGTATTTTCATGTATCATATTTGTCAGCTGGTTTTACACTTTCAGTTGAATAAATGTAGTATTTTATGAGAATTTGTATTAATTTTCTCCACAGTCAGTGAATCATACTCTTGTCATTAAAATATCTTTCCTCACCCTGCATTAAACTATCATTTATAAAGTTCTAGATTTTGCAAGGGCAGATATCTCTTTTCCCCTAGTTTTAGAACAGTGTTTTAAACTGTGAGTTCAATAATTCATGTATAAACGAATGTTCAGACAGTAGTGAGGAAATGTCATGACCATTTTTCAGGTCATTTAAATTTTCTCTTGACAGTTAATGAATTAAATCTTGTCCTTGAAATGTTTTATTTTATCTTCACTTTCTTATATGAAATATTTATTAGTCAATTCACCTGGGGATATTACTTTAGATTATAAATCAGAAGATAACAATGGTGTTATGCAACAATTACCATATTTTGACAGTGATTGTAAGGTGACCATGTGATGGTGTAATGTTTATCTGAAAAGTATTGGCAGTTAAAATAGTGACCTAGAATTCTCTGCTAAGATATTGATGACTAACACAGTATTTATACCATCTCCTAGAGAGATAAATTACTATTGTAAAAGGATGACTAGATCATTTGCAAACTATACCAAAGATAAGGACAATAATTTGATGCAGTCTACTTTGTTTGCTTTCCATGGGCAAACTTCCAAGGACATTGTGTTTCTCTAAAGACAGTGGGAATACTAATTTTTTTAATGAAGGTTTATAAGTGCCAGATTGTTCAGAGGTAGATCTGACAGATCTTAAAGATATATAAACTAAGCAGGAGAATGAGATTTCATTCAAAGTAGAATAGATCACGTGTACAGTAAATATGAAAAATTAGTTATTATGGTAGAAGTTTCTTCCATAGCCTTATCGTGATTCTAAACACATAGTTTGAAGTTTTGGAGTCCTATCCCCCTCACCCACCTTGTCCAGAATGCAATGTCTTACAAGACATCCATATGTGAGTTCCTGATCTCAACTAGTACTAAAATGGCACTAAGAAATCCTTGTACAGTGATTCCTACCTATGCCTATCTTACAAGATTTTATGTACTAGTATCTATAGACAAATGCTATCTTGAAAATGTATGCCGAGTTGTAAAGTTTTAAAAATACTTCTCAATATGTTCATTCAAAAAACAAACAGGTCACTATTGTGTGTCAAACATAGGAACAGATAGTAGCATATGAGACCTCAAACCATGTGCAGTCCAATTGGTGAGCACATTAGGAATCTACCACTACATTTTGACAGTTTTGAGGATGTATGATCATTATCAATGCAGAGACCTGTCTATCTCATTCAAAAACAGTTTGAGTATCTAGCATAGCAATCTTTATATACTGACCTTTATGTATTCAAAAAATTAGATTGATGGAATGTATAGATAAGTTATGAGAAAAGTTGGGTTACATAGTAAACTTACCAACATAAGACTTATACAAAGATGTCACCTGTATGCTTAGGACCCAGAGATGAAGTTAAAATTGGTGATATATTTTCTTCCAGTTTTATTAAGTGGTAGTTTTTCAAACAAAATTAGTATAATAAAATGTATTAAAATATCTTCTTTTATAGTTGCATATAATGAACAATATCTTAATATTATCTAAATTCTATTATGCTTTAAGACTTTGTTATGTCTTATTCAATTTATTAGTATGCAAATTATTGACTATTCCTTTACTCTAAATATATGCTTTCCCCATTTTTAGATGATCATTAATACTGTGATAGATAAAAATACATGATCTTCAGAGACTGGAGATATGGATCAAGGGCAAAGCACTTGCCCACCATACATGAAGCCCTGTATTTGATCCCCAGCATACAACATTCTCCAATGTTTACTTCGGGTTGTCCGTCAATCGTATTTTATCCTAGTTCCTCCAGTTTTACCTCATTCAGAATCTAGTGCTAAAAGAAATAGTTGAAAAAATTTTAAAGACAAAAAAAGAAGAATTAAAGATTAATATGTATTTTATTAGCATTCTACAAAAAGGTTGCTGTGTTTCTTAATGACAGAATACTACAAATAGAAAAGGATTTATACTAGAACCATCCAAAATGAATTTTTAATTCATTTCACTCAGAATCCTGCTTAGTTTCAATGATTATTTGGACCCAGGAAATGTAACTGTAACCATCAATAAAAATTGATAAGTATACTTGCACTGTTGAATCCTATAAAACATGAGGCAAGGAAAGAAGTAGTATGAATTTCCAACAACCAAGGATCGAGTACTACATAATGCAGACTGGCTTGAAATGACCACCACTTCAGTGTTCAAGTCATGTTCCTGGCATTCCCATAATTTATCCTCCTTTTTACTGTTTTTTCTAGAATCCACATGGGGCTTTAAAAACTATTAACAGTAGTGGAACATCTATGCATATCCAAGTACTGTGGTAGGTAAACAAAACAGTCCCTGTCCATTTATAGACTGGTACTGCAGTTATTTAAATGCATAATGGAATGTGGAATGAGGCAGATTGAGATGCACATTACATTAAGAGACAAATAAACTACGATTTTTAACAAAATTTATTCATACTGGGGAATCTAAGTGGATCTATAGGAAGAAAATAGCTTAATTTAGCATCTATTCAACAAATATTTATTGAGTGCTTCTCATATTTTCTAGACTATATAGCAGGGAATCAAATCAAAGCTTGATTTCACATAGCTTATGTGACAGAGGAATAAGACAAATAAAAAATATATAAAATAGAAAATTTTAATTATCATTTACTGAGTTGAGAAAGACCAAGAAAGCTTCAGGAATAGTTTCACCAAAGTTTAGTTTAGGTTGGGTTGCTTAAAACTTTAAGGCAAAAAATAATATAGCTTCAAGTGTGAGAATTTTAAATCAAAAGAGAATAATAGAATCAATTTTTCAGAAATTTGAAATCCAACTCAAAATTTAGAGTAAGCAATATCCTGCTTAATGAGAAAAAACTACTCCTGGGGAGTAGTAGCAGTTCATTCACCTGACTCCATTCCTTATTCTTCAGCCAACAGCAGCAGTCCTGTCTTGAGTTTAGCAACCCAGGTTCCTGGGATGACTTTGGGCTAATACTTTGTTGTCACAAGTCTGTGGTTTTTAAAGCGTGTGTGTCTAAAACATTGGATTTTGAACTTTCTTAGTTGAAGGACAGTCAAAAAAACTGATTTTTACTTTGTTTCCCTCATCTTCTCCTGGGGCAGGAATGACTGTTCAGGCACTGTCTATGTGTAATACGTATAGACACACCCTACCCATGTCCACATAGGGCAAATCAATATTACTTCATTCTCATGAAGATGGTGCCCAAAAAGAAAAAAAAAAAGAAGGAAGAGAATAGAGAAAAAAAATAGTCAATGTTGGCTTTAGATGTTAGAATATGAGAGACGTATCATATTATACAGAGCAGAAAAAGATTTTACATTGTTTCTGGAAATATTGAATCAATTTTATGAGCTCTACAACTTCATATGAGTCCAAACTCTTAATGACTACATAAATCATTTCACTAAGTCCTCATACACTGTAGACACAAGATTTATGTAAGTATCCATGTGCGTATTTGATTTTCATTTTCATTTTTTACAAGTTCAGAGAATTAGAGACATCAAAAATGGAAACGAAATAATCCCCAGATTCACATAAAGATGCATTTCTGCCTTTTAATTGGAATAATTAATAGAATTAATAATGATTATGTTCTCTAGTGAATACTTAATTTACTCTTTGAGAAATTACTTATGATTACAACTCATTACCAAATAATTGCATGCTGTGTAGTGATTTGTGTCATGCTGCTAATTTATCGTGATGAAAGAGACCAGCATTTCTAAACTTGAATTCTAGCCTTCTGTATAAATACATTTTTGTTTTTGAAAATAAAAATATCAATAAGTGTATTATTTTCAATTACCTGGCATTTATTGACACATTGCTGATGGAATATAGCTATCATTTTCATTTAAAGAAATCATCAACATTGGGAAAGAGGTCAGGCTGAACTTTCTTTCATTTAGATATTAGGCATATTGTCAATAAAGAACATCCAATCTGAGTTGAAGACAGGATTCCTGAGGATTATGAAGGCACACATGATTTGCCATTTGTGTATCATTTTCCTTTGAGATGATTCTCCCAGAAAATATCCACTTTGGATTGCCTGCAATATGAGTTCTTCCTTTCCTTCATCTTTGTCAGTCTACCCAGCATCTCTGTGACTAAGACCAAGGGAACTCCAGTGTTGCAGGAGACTTGCCTTAGTTGTTGCAGAGTGAGCAGCAGTGGGCAACATTGGTGGAACATGAGGCTCAGTGCTCTGCACCCCTCAAAGTGAAATGTCTACTTAAATTCTGATGTCCCCAATAATATACCCTAAGGTCATTGAACAAGCTTTGTATCATGTGTTAGCTTTAGTTTTCTCATTTATTTATTTATTTATTCATTTTATTTTTTTTTTTTTGAGGCACTGGGGACTGAACTCATGACCTCATACTTGCCAGGCAGGCACTTAGGCCACTGAGCTAAATTCCCAGCCCTTGTCTTTTTGAGATAGGGTCTCACTTTGCAGTTCAGACTGGCCTTGAGATCACTTTGTAGACCAGGCTGGTCTCGAACTCACAACAATCCTCCTGTCTCAGCCTCCCGAGTGCTGGGATTACAGGCGTGAGCCATCACACATGGCTGGTTTTCTCATTTATAAGCATAGGCATCTATAATACTTGGGGTGTTGTTCTTAAATGAAAATTATGTTAAGACACTGTGTTCAATTCCTGGCAGAATGGAAGCATTCCATAAACAGTAGAATGACTATGAGTAGGCAACTCTTCACATACTATCCTTAGGGATTGCTATGTGACCCCTAATTAATAGTACATAATAATTTGCATGGTTTTGCCTAAATAAGGTTGAAGGTCATCATTACAAGTACTTAGGAAAATAGATTTGGATTATAAAGCAAATAAACATATACTTGGCATTTTGCAGTGTCACTTTCAAGGTTAAATGTAGCACAACATGTTTTCTCAGTAGCAACTCTAGTTAACCAGTTTTTAGGTACCTGGACAAAATGAGAGTTTCAAAAATATCTACAGATGACTGAAAGAATTGATAAATAATTATGCATTATTTCAAGTATTTATTCCATGTGTTAATAATATGTAAATTTAGAATATTAAAACTAAGTTTTTTTATATTTCTCATTCAATCATATTTTCATAGCATTTTAAAAGACTGCTCTATAGAGCAGGAAGTGAGGCCAGAGGATATGCACACATTTGAACTTGTCAGCCAGATAAATACCTGTCCTGCAAGACATCTATAATTTCCTCTGAAACTGTTTAAATGTAACAAGTAAAAGCTTTCAAATTAATAAACAGTTCCAAATAGTACTTCACACAGTGTTTAACATACAATGTGTTTAATATACAATGTATTATATAAATATTGTGTATCATTATTTCATCAAAATGATTACATAACTATATAATTATTTAATTAAAACTATCATAAAAGAAAAGCCATGTATATGACTTTAGTTTTTTCAGCCTTCATCCTGCAATCTTAAACATGATATATCTATTGTTCAAAAATATCAATCAAGGGTTATTTCTCAAAATTTAATTTATAGACTTTCATTCCAAAAAGCACTCTGGACAGGTTCAAAATAACATGACCAACTCACTGATGTTACTGATGTTATTTAGATTTCTACAAGCAGCTTTGATCAATCTTCTGTCGCTCAGAGTAGAGAAATAATAACTTTGTAAGGAGTAGCTAGCTGCCTGAGGTGGCAGGTAGTACATTTAATAAAAATGAATGATGGCAAAAAAAGTGTGAATCCTACGTACTTGCAATAGCTTGGTTAGAGCAACAGTGTTATGTTTTCTCTCACCCATATCTCTGCAATCTGTCAAATGCACATCTTACTTTCAAGAAAGAATTTTTATTGAGCATATATGGGCCTGTGCCAATTGAGGACACATAAAACTTTATTCAAAATGTATGTTATTCTAAAAATTCAGAAGTAACTTAGGTTTTAATTTAAACAAGTTGTTGAATTTAATCAATGGACAAACACACAAGTTTCAGAAAACAGAGACAACAGAGGACGAGAAATATCCCCAAGATCTAACACAGAATAGAAATAGCAAGAATGGTGCATTAGCTGCAGATAGTGGAACACAGTGACTCTTATCCAGGACCTCAGATCAACTGTGTGGAATAGGTTATGTCACTTGACTCCTCCAAAGCTGTTTTTTCATCTACTAAGTTAGAAGCACAATGCGCACTGTTCACTGAGCTGTTTGGAGGACACTGCTTATTATAGGCACTTCTTTACTTCTCTTCACATTCAATTAATGGACTCTTTTCCAAGTTTTTCTCTTCTGTTCCAGAGAACTCATTTGAGAGTGCATTTTAATGTGCAGACTATTGACTGAAACCCTGTATTTGATGACCATGGCAAGTTAGGAGCAAATGACTGATGTCGATAACTTTGCATAGAGGCACTTCTGATGAATCGAGAAAAATCAGTCACTGCTTAACTAAAGCCAATGGATGTTTGGACAGAAAGAAATGAATGGATTTAAAGTTTATATATCTGTATTAAACTATGAGGATACTATGAATTCAAACAATTTGAAGCCACATCCCAAAAGGAAACAGAATATATGGCTTAAATGTTGTAATTTTAATTAAGAGACTGCCAACGATGTGATTAAGGAAAACAGCAGTTTATGCTGAAATATCTGAAGGAGCAAATATTTGACCCCACAGCATAAGGGTAGCCAGGAAGAAATATCCTGGTCTCTATTTCATTCTCTTTCCAGTATCAGTCCTTTGATATTCCTCAATTATAAGCCAGGTGGCAAAAGATCTGGAATGAGTCGGACCTCAGAAGTAGCTTGGGGTTCCAAGAATAAGGAAGGTGATGCTGATAAATGTGCAATAGCCAGAAAAACTCAGCTGTTTCTGCACTCAGCATTCTTTCTTGCCTTTTGTTCACATGAAGTAAATCTCATCCCAGTATATGGTAATAACAAGATGTGACAGTTAATTTTGGTTATTAACATGGCTATATTGAAAGATGCCTAGAAAATGGGCAAGCACATTTGTGGATGTGCCTATGAAAGTGTTTCTAGAGCTTAGTGTTTGGGCCTGCAAACTAAGTAGGGAAGCCTGTCCTGAATGTTAGTAGAATCATTCAATAGCCTGGGGACCCAAATGGAACAAAAAAGCAGAAAGACCTATAAGCTGTTTTATAAAATTCCACTGCAAGAAGTACACTCTGGGCAGGGAACGTACACTTGTTCAAAGTGGTTCTTTTCAGCTGTGGGTAAGTCCTGGAGAAGGCATTCACCAGCCATAGGCGGGGATAAATGTTTTAGTCCTGGGGCTGGTGAGGAAGCATTAGTTACTAGAGTTCATGAATAAAACTATAGGATTCCCAGTTCAATATGAATTCAAGCTAAAATTTATAACATACTAAGTAATATTTGGGACATATTTATACTAATAATCTATTTACTATTTAATGGAAATAAAATCAAACTAGGTTTTTACACTTTATTTTACTTTATCTAAAGTGGCAAAAGGCTACAGAATAAGACATTGCTATTCACTATATGAGCAAAATTTACTATTGTAATAGTAGAAAAATATGTAATAAGTATCTGTTATGAACTTAACTATGTCCTCCTAAGATTCATATGTTGAAGTTATAAGCCCCATTTCCTTGGAATTCATTTGTATTTGGGGATATCAAAAAGACAATTAAGATTAAAAGAGACCGTAAGGGTGGGAATATAAGCAACGGTCCTTATAGGAAGAGGATGAGATACCACAGATTTTGTTCTTCGGTTTCTACATATACACACAGGAAAGGTCATGCACTACCAGAATCTGGCCTTCTGCAGGCCAAGAAACGAGGTTCCAGCAGACACCTTGTCTTCTTGATCTTCACCTCATGACATCCAGAACTGTGAGAAATAAATGCCCACGTGGCATCCCTAGCAGACTGTTACAATATGGTCAAGCAATCAAGTGGTTAATTAAAAACAAACCAACAAACACAAGGCATAAGTAAATATTCAATGATTGAGTAATATATAAAGGTAATCTGTTGCACACTTAGGCAAGAGATGCTCCTGGTTACTATCACTAATATGAAAAAAATTATTTGTACATAATAAAGAAGACAAATATTCTTCACAGTAAACAATTACTAACGGCAAGAAAAAGTGAAATGTAAATGGAAAGAAGAGCTGTATGGAAAATAATATTGAATCTGCCCCTCAATAGACATTGATATTTTCTAAAAGAAAAAAGATGAACGTTTAGCAGAAAATCCTGAATAGTTTAAATATTTACACCAGAAAGATTGGGAATTAGTAACTCAAACAAAGAAGATTGTCAATAATGATAAGATCCTCAAAAAATTATGCAATTAATTGATTTTAGTTACATTTGTTAGAGTGCTTTAAAATAGAACCTCTGAATATATTATTACAGTGTAAGGTATAGGACTTATATTAAGAAATTTTTTTTACTTTCTCTTCATTATTCTGTGCACGCATCTTTAGTAAAGCACAGCTATGGAGAAAGTGCATTCATAGTCCTATTATAATTGTGTTGGTACCAAATGACCACCTAAAGAAAGTATTTTGTTTTTAATGTTATGTTGCACACATGGGACCAAAGGACACTCAGGGTTCTAATGAGAAAATCTAATAGTTCTCAATCTACACTAAAGATCTTGGTTTGCACTTCAGGCAAGGTTGTCTCACTGCCTCTATCCGCTTGCTCAATTGTAGGCACAAATTCTCAGAAAAGATTGCTGACTAAATGGTCACTGTGATGTCTGCTTCCAACAGTCCTAAGCAGCATATTACAATAGTTCAGTCTAGCATCGCCATTCTCCTGGGACTGAATAATGGATATTTTAAGTTTTTTAAAAAGTTTATTGTGCATCTTAACAGAATATCACACATTAGTACTTAATATACTTTAAAAAACAAAAGGTATCACAGAAAACACACAGGAGGAATATGATCATTAGGCAGGAATAAAAGCTAAACAAGTTAAAACAAAAACCTGGGAATCACTCAATTGAATATATTGGTAACCATTTTTATTGAATTGGTCTTGAGAATTTAATATTTTTCAGACTTTGAAAGTGATAATTAATGTGGGCAGAGTTTGATTTATGTGGTAGACTGACACTGATATGTTAATTTGCCATATTCTACTGCGAAGTTTTACGGTTTTGTGAACACTATGTAACTAGACATTTTATGATATGAACAATTTATATTAACACAGAAATGCATATTTATGATGTTTATACAAGAGAGAATAAAAGAGAAACATTCAGATGGATTAAAATGTGCACTCAAATCTCATTAGCTATATATAGTTTAGCTGAATTAAGAACAGGATATAATAGGAACAAACAAAGTTAAGTCAGTCCAATGTAATTCCAGCTGGAGTTACAGGCATTCAAATTATGAACAACTGTTGGAAATCATAGGTTGAAATTATCATAAAAAATACTTTATTTATCAACTATAGTTAATTCTGAAAATCAAATATATACTAACATAAATGAAAACTTGCTATAAGCATATTGAGGTGGAAATGATAAGTACTATTAATAGGTGAAGGAAGAGATCTAGGAGAAAATTAATAGGGAGTCATAGAAAAACATTCCTTTGCCTTTGTAGAGCACAGCCAGTAAGGACATTAATCTTTATCTGTGGTGAAGAACTCTGGGTGGAAGGCGGGGAAGCAGAAGTTAGCAGATCATGTCATAAGTATGTAGAAAATGATTTCACACCAGTTTCCCTTGCTTCTTTCCCTTTGTCTTCATTCTTAATGTATTCAGTAACATTAAGTGATACCAAAACTAAAAGTGACTTTTACTTGTGTTATCTGTTACAGATTATTCATCCTTTTACTAAAGACTAGTCCTAATCTATGGCTATCCTTGTAAAGCTTCACTGAAAATGTTGCTCCATTTAAATTTAAATATTTCTGAAAATAGTACAGAAGACTTCAGTGCATACATTTTCTTGGAGACATAATCAAATCCTTCTGTTAAAAGGAATACTTCATAATATATACATATGGAAATGACACCATCAATCATATACAAAAAATCAGGGTTAAAATTAAATTAATAATTATCTAGAGTATAAAGCATTTAAACAGCAAAATAAAAAGATAGATAATAGAAGCCAGATCTTTTGCAAATGGATAAGGGACTAATAGATGAAGGGAGGGGGTCAGGAAGGTAAATAAAAATTTCACAAATGTTATATAAATGTACCAGTGCTCCACAATGAGTGTAATCATTATGTACTGCAAATATGTACTAATAAAAATTTGTAAGGGCAAAATAATCATGTAGTGAAATGTTCTATCAGCTGACACATGAAGCATAACATAATTTTTAGATAAATTTATCACATATTTAAAGTCTTAATTATCTGAATTATTGAACAGAATTGACTGTTTAATGGTGTCAGTAATATAAATAAATATTGAACTTTAATTTTAGAACGACTGCTTGACCATCTTATTTTTGTAGAAAAGAATAATAATATGGGATTTAAAGAGACAAATGTATACAATAGTACAGTTGGGAATTAATTATAATAAGTAAATAATTGTATGAGCATATAATACAAAAACAACAACAAAAAAACTAACCTGAAAAAAATTCAAGAGCTTAATGTGGTTTTGTTGAACAAAAGCAGAAGGCTAATGGCCACAGCTAGATTCTATCATGAGAACAACCTAAGGTAAAGGCAAACTAAAATAGAACAGCCACCACTGTCCCCAAATACACAAGGAAAATCTCCAGCAAGAAAAAGGCATTAAAACTATGAAGACTGGTCACTGTTTAATACTGCAGTCTTCATCATAACATGTTGCCACCTTGCATTTGTTTAGAAAATAACAATTGCAGCTCTGTTCTACTGCACAGGAGCCTGAGCAAGCGTCTGAGAGGCTCAAGGATAGAGTGACAGTGGGGGTTTCCTGGCATATGGTCACAAAGGATTTGAACAACGGCATCACTGTGAGAATTAAACTGAATTACTGACTTGACTGGCTTGGGAGCTGCCTAGAGGATTAGAAAAGCACACTTCTAGCTATGTCTGGATGGGTCATGGGAGCTTGACTTTGGGTACTACATTGGTTGCCTGTCCTTTTCCTTGGTAGGTCTGTTCCTCCCTTCTGTCTCCTGGCTGATATGCACTAAGCCATTTTGCGCCACCACACCCTTCTATCATGTCTGGAGGCAGTTGATCATGGACTAAATCCCCTGAGAATGTGAGCCAAATTAAACTTCTCCTCCTTTAAATTGTGGATATCCTCTATTATATTTCAACCATGGGAAAGCTGATTAATGTAGTTACCCACATTATCCTGGGGGGCAGCCAGAAAAGGATTCCCTGTGGTCCCACTCTGGACCTTGGTTTTAGTCCTGAGCAATTGTGTGGAGGGGAATTGCTCTCCAATGGCAGAGCTAGAGTACAGTCAGTGGGCAGACAAAGTCCCTGTCTCCCTGAGGAGGTTAAGCATCACCTTAGGTGCTGTGGGCTTTAACAGGCAACTGAGAGATTTCAGACCAAAAGGTTCAGATCTGTCCCTGAAAACCATTTGTTCCTGAGGAACAACTCTCTCTGGTAGTAAAAGTCTGGCTAAGGCTGGTCTCCCCCCGGGGTTGAGTCAGTTTTTCTGGTGTTTGAAGTTCTGTAAGGTGGATGATCCACTTTCAGGAAAAGCAGATAAAATTACATAGACAAAAGTAGGTGCAGATTTAAGTATATATTGAAAATGACCAAATAAATCACAACCGACTACTCGAAACTTAGCATTTTCTGGTTCTTTCTAAAATCCCCTGATAATTTACTGAAACTATTTAGCTAGCAATACTGAGATGATGGCCCCAGCTTCCTGTTCCACCACTGCTAACACACTGCAGTGCACACAGGTAACCTTAAGGAGGAGCAGCCAGTTCTTACTGCAGAAATGTGCCTTGAGAATGTGCTTCTTCTGGTCCTATGCTCCTCTTCACCTCTGCTGTTTGCAAGAAAAAAAAAAAAAGCAACCCAGCTACTTAGAACACTCACAAGAGAGTTACAAACAGCTCTTCTGAAATAGAAAGCAATGATCTCAGCTTAGTAAACTCAAAACTCTGCTGAGGCAAAGACTAAGGGATAACCGACAGACTCCGATAACAATCTATCTTTAGGGGTTGAATTGTTCTAGCAGAAGCATAATCTTTGAAGTCCTAACCCCTAATCCCATGTGACTGGTGTCCTTATGGCAAGGAGAAATTTGAAAACAGAGAAAAACATGCACAGATGTGAAAGTACAGAGGGAGGACTCCTGTGTAGATTGTAATAATGCCGCCATAATCTAAGAACTACCTGGGGCTACCAGAAGCTAGTAGTAAGGGAGGATCTATTCTTTATAGGTTCAGAAGGAACACTTCTCTACTCACACCTCAAGCTCACATTCTCAGCAACCGGTGTGTCCAGAGGAACCCAAGGTAAAGCCATTCTAACAAGGAGAAATCTTGGACAGTATGTTTCTTTTGTTCTAGACCTCCAAGATTTTTGTTTTGTTTGCTTTGATACATTTTAAAGTTTTCTGCAGACTTTGGAAACTAATAGCATATGCCTCTTAATGCTTTCCCATTATGGAAAACGACTATATTCCCTGAGTGTCTCTATTCTACATATGGCTGCTGTAATAAACCATGCAGGCTGCTCTCTGGATGCCCATCCTTGTAGATCTCTTCAGCACTTCCCACAAGCAGATCAAAATACTGTTTCATTTGGCCACTGATTGTCTTTTTTTTAAACCAGAATATAAGGGGCGTCTGACACTCTGCAGGTATGTGTAGAAAACTTCATAATTTGAACTTAGTAATGGAATGCAAATGTTGGTGTTGATTTCCTTTCTGTTGATAAATCTACCTCATTTTTTCCCATAAATTCTGGAAAGAGTCCTTTTGATGGTGAGGAAGATATCACTGACCTTACAAATCAACTTTAGAATTTTGAAAGGGAAACTGAACTCTGGAAAGATCCTACTGAGTGATCACATTTCTAGGTCTTATAAATGACAAAGCAAGGACTACTCCAAAAATCATGTTCTACTTGTTTTTGCTAATTTAGACTAAGTCAGGTTTCTTATTTAAGATTTATAGATATATAACGTTGAAATATGTGGTACATAGGTGTTAGTTTTCTTTCATTGGGGCAAAATGTCTGAGACAACCAACTTATAGGGAGGAAAGGCTTGTTTTAGGTCATGGCCTCAGAGGTTTCACTCCACTATTGCTTTAGCCTTATAGCAGCATAATACACGATGGTGGGAGTTTATGATGGAGGATGCTACTCGTCTTGCATTGGCTGGGAAGGGAAAAGAGTGGCAAGAAGGGGTCATATTCCTGATAACTTCCCAAGGATATGCCATCAAATAACATACTGGGAGCCTACCACCCAAAGGTTCCATCATCTCCCAGTAGTGACATAGGCTTGTGACCACATCTTTTTCTTTTAGGGAACATTTCAGATCCAAATACTAGCTACCTACCACAGTATCTGACATATAGAATATACTACATGCATACTTATTCAATGTATTCACTTTATTTATCTGAGTTACAATTTCACCAACATCAGAAAGGGTTAATAACACCTACTTTACTGTTTTATTATCAGAATTCGATAAGAGGAAATTTTGACTTCTGTTTTGCTTTCAGTAAATGCTAAGTTTCATTTTCCTTTCTTCTTATCTTTCTGTCACATTTAAACAAGAAATAGAAGCTTTTGAGATCACTCTGATTGGGCTAATATTGTTTACCTTTTACATCATGGGCAAAAGAATCTACTTCACTGTGCTTTACCTATTCTGACAAAGCAAATGACCTGGAGATCTATTTCCTTATATAAGATCATTGTAATGTGTGTGAATTACAGAACAAAATAAGGTACCATGTATAATTTATAATCAAAAGGAAACATCAATGCAATCAGACATTCTAAGAGATGACATCTTTCCAATAAATAAGAAAATTTGAAAGTATCACCAAAGAAACATTAAAAGTGACAACATGAAATTATTTTGCACTTAAATAAAATCAATTTTAAAAAAGAAACTGAATTAGAGGTAACAGATTACAATTGAGTATGTTGGTTATTTTTCTGTCATTGCTGATACAAAATCCAAATCCCAAATTTAAGGAAAGAAAGATTTATTTACCAGTTTGTGGAGGTTTCAGCTGATAATCGACTGAGTCCAAGTTGGGGTGGCTCATGGCAAAAGGCAACAGTTCATGGTGGCAGAAAACAGAAAAAGCAACAAGAGCAAAAAGGGAGAAGCACAAGAAAAGACTCTTTCTGTCCCTTACATTATATGTAGGTGTTATGGTTTGTGTCTAGGTGGCCCCCCAAGCCTCATGCAGTCATGGAGGCCACTGAATCTAGCTTTGTGATTGGTTCATTATCTAGCGCTGGGATTAGCACTGGGATTAGCAGTGTGAATGCTGCACCCTGTCCAGGGGTGGAGCCTGCATACTATATAAAGGAGGGAAGAAGACGTGTTTGCTCTCTCTTTTGCTGCTCTTTTGCTCTGCTTGCAAGCCACCATGAATGGTTGCCCCCTCAGCCATACCACCCTACCTTGGAGCCAGCTGGATATGGACTGACACCTCCAAACTGTAAGAAATAAATCTTTCCTTCCTTCATTTTGGGCATCAGGTATTTTGTCTCAGCAATGAGAGAAAAGTAACCAAGACAGTAGGC
>RJWT010017579.1:0-19308 GCA_004365215.1 Cuniculus paca | reverse complement strand
CACACTGTGTACAGTTATTTATGGCATTCTTTAAATTACTATCAGAGAACCGAATATCAGGAATATACATTCATTAGGGGGGAAAATTCTGCTTCTTACTAAAGACTTAACACACCAGGTATCTATGTGTGATATGGAACTGTATACTAGGCCTATTTAGAAGTCAGATGACTTCAGCAAACGCAAACCAGCATGCTTTTCCAAAGGATCTTGCTACCTCCTACCATGTAGTTTTCCTTCCCAAGTTTTCTTTCATAGGAACCTTGATTATAAGATGGTTCAGAAGAGGACAGCTTTCCATAGTAAAAAATAAAGACTCTAGTGCCGTACTCTGAAGGCAAACGCACAAAAGAAATCCTCCTTTTGGGAACATTGGTTCAGTCCTTGGCCAACCATGAGTGTGTCGCTCTGTGATCAAAGGAGTGATTGAGAAAGTTTGTCTCCATGAGCTGCATTCATCCTGTCGAGAACCTTGTTACATTCATCTAACAGGAAGTGATTTGTTCTCTGGATCAATGACCAGCATTTGCTGAATCAATTGTTTTTCTCATTGTTCCTGGTAAAGTTATAATCATTCTGCTTTTCCTCCATCACTGTATGTCAGAGTGTCTGGAGAATCCAGAGAACATAATTAGAAGCCAAAATTCTTAAGCAAAATTCTGGAGATTGAAGTTCAGGCTTTTCTACAACTAATCGTATGAATGTAGGCAAATTATCTAACATGTTGATGTCTCATTCTTGTCTTCACTGCATGATAAAAATAACATACACTAGAGTCAGAATGTAGTAACCCATGAATTTATTTGTTCATTCCAAACCTTAAAATTGTCTTCATTTAATCACTATTGACATTTACTAGGTTTTATTGTGAGTCAGACATGAGCCAAGCAGTGAACTCATCTTTACCTTCATGCAAATACAAGCTATGGGATAGACAGACATTCAACATATAATCATCTAAATCACATGTTGCAACTTAGTGGTGCCATTAAGATCTATATTGGGAAGACTGGGCCAGTTAGGTTGTGGGAGTTTGCAGGGAAAGAGGATGCGGCTGAGAGCCATGGTGAGATTGCTTTGCTTCCCTAGTCTCTACTACAAGTCTTGGATCTTCTGATTTCCTTAGACCTGTTCCTTCCTCTCCCTTACAACCCTATCTTCTGACCAAGGCCAAGTGAAGAACTTCTCAAGGAATGTGGGATCAAGGGCTGACATTTAGACCTGGCTGATCTCTTGCATAAAAGTGACACTAGCCTGAGATTATGGATTGATGGCATTTTTTTTCTGTATTGCAGGTTCAGATATAGAGACATTCAGTGTGCAGCAAGTGACAGGATGAAGCAGTGATGTGGAAAAACCCAAAGGCAAGATACCAAAGAACAAGACTTGGTTCCAGTGATGGCTAAGGGATTGCTGCATTCCATCCTTGGGTTCTCTGAGATACTCTGTATCCCAATCAGATCCTTCTTTGTTAGTCTGTGAGCTTATTAAAGTTGAGCTTCTGTTTCTTGTCACCAAATAAAGTGTTAACAAAGGCCTGAACATGAAAAATGATGTGGTGGGAGCAGAAACCAGGCCAGAGTGAGCAGAGAGTAGGAGCTAAAGAGGTAGAATAGCATGAGTGAGCAGCCTTTCAGTAAGTCTGGCTAGAAGAATGAAGCTAAGGATGAAGTAGCATGTGGGGAGTGTGAGAGACAGAGGCAGCAAGTGCCTGCCATACACACCATTCTCTTCGATGGTGTGGACTTCTTCCTGCAAAGATGTTTCTCACCCAGGTGACATGAGGGTTGCTTTCCTTCCAGTCCTGTGATTTATTTTCTTACTTTTCATAGTGAGGACACAAGCGCATGATTCAATGAGGATTGGCAAGAATGTCTGTCATGCTTTGCTCATTCCAAGCCAGCCCAAACCAACTAACTTGATAGGGTGTTTTTGTTTGTTTTTTGTTTTAAAAATCTTAAATCTGAAGACTGATTATTTTGGCTGAAACACTAGTCTCTGGCTGGTCTCACTCATGCAACAGCAGTCAGGGACCAGACAGCTGGTGGTTCTCTGTGGCTGGCCTGTGTCATGTGGGTAAACTTCATGAGTGGCAGTTGGCTACTGGGCTGCATGCCTTTTATACTCCAGAACACATGTTCAGGCAAGTTCACAACTGAGATTCTTGGAGAAGCAAGAGGGAAGACCCCAGGGTACAGGCACTCCTCACACCCTGTTTTATACTTGTGACTTTTGAACCAAAGCAAAATGAACCACTTTTGAGCCACTTGGGCCAAAATGGTGGCAAAGTTGACGCTGAAGGGTGTTACCGCAAGGTGGGCACTCACGAAGGCACAAGGAAATCAGGAGCTGGATGAACCCAATTCACCACAAGTGATACAGACCATGAATATAGAGAAAGGAAACGGTGTCTGTTTGAGATGACTATATATAACTTTCCAGTCTATTATGGGCTTAAAATAGATGGCAGATTTACTGTGAGTTCAACAATTTAAAAAGCATCATTTTAGGGGCATTTCAGGTAAAATGTTGGTTCCTGGTGCAGTATTTCATCTTTTTGGACTCCAATCATTTATTTCTCATGGAAAGATGACAAAGCTGCAAAATGAAGCCTTAACTCTCAGATTCCGGGTCAGCCCACAGCCAGCAGGGTGCCCTGCTCAGCTCTAATTACTGCCTTGCTGATGAGGTTAAATATTTATGAAGAATGTGCTTTTTATCTCTCAATCTGATTTTTACAACACAGATTCTCTAATCTCATTGCAATGTTAATAACCTGTGCTTTCTTCCCCTTCTTTAGGGTTTTTGGCAGGAGTAAAAGATCCTCTGTTCTCCTGAATTTTGTGAAGGGTGACATATTGCTTGGTGTGACTGCTGTGTCAAGGGTGCCAGGAGTGGGGAGTGGGAGAAATTGACAGGAATCTACTTTCAATTCCTCCACAGGCATCTTGGGTTTGTGCAGATTTAGCTGCACTAGAGAGGAGAATTGCACAATTCAGTGTGACACTGTATCTGCCATCTTTGATCTTTGACAAGCAAACCCTTCTGAGAGTTAGTTTCTTCATTGCTAAAATGAAGATAATTTTATTGTACCTACACCCATGTATTATTTTCTTATTGCTGCCATTACAATTTTCCAGATGTCACACATGTAAAATGGGTTGACAGAGTTCGTTCTTTCTGGAAGCTTCAGGGGCAAACGACTTCTCAGACTTTACCAGTTTCTAAAGACTTCTCAGCACCCCTTGGCTGGTGACCACTTGTCTGTCCCATCTCTGATCCCTCATCTGTTTCTCCTTCTGTGACTCTGACCCTCCTGCCTCTCTTATAAGGACCTTTGTAATTACAGTGGGTGTCCTTCCACAGTCCTGAAAATCTTCCTGTCTCGAGATCTTAATCACATCCCCATAGTCCTTCTTCTCATGCAGGGTAATATACACATAAGTTTGGGGGATTAGGACATGGACATCTATGGGAGGCAGTATTCTGCCAGTCACTCTGCATATGTTTGTAAAGATGGCATAGTCCTTGTAAAGGACTTAGCACAGTATTTGGCGTACCGCGAAGCATGAATAAATGTCTGCTACCACTGCCTTTATTTGGTTTCCCCTTTAGGTGCAAAATCTCCTGTGCCTGCTTGGAAAGTTTTTAGTTCCCACACACAGACCAGGTGTATGATGAAAGACTTATCATGACCTGATGCCTTACGTTCATACTCAGGTCCCCAATCCCTGATTATGCTCCATCCTGTCCCCTTCTTTGTGCAGTTTACTGCCATTCTTTTGTTCGAATTACACCCACCTCCACTCACAGAATGGTCTTTCCACCTATATCTCAGGGTGTAATCTTAGTAATTCTATAAAATGCAGTTCAAGCATTATCTTCTCCAGAAAGCCAGCCCTGATGCATTCCTACTTCCCCAGCCTGGCCTCCTAGCCACTGCGAGCTTCTTTTGTTCTTTCTTGTACTGGAGAGCTTCCCACTTGGTCTCACAATCTTCTGCTAAGATTCAGTTTACTAGGTGCACAGCCTTTTCCTCCAGGTGGGTCCCGTCTCTGCATCTGAAATGCTCAAGGGTGTCTAGTGATCATGAATCTCACTCACATGGGGTATCATGGGTTCTTGAGGCAGTGGCTGAGCTGTGCTTCTCCCTGAGCTGCTGTTCTAGAAATCAGTCTCTGCACTGTGCCCAGCTAATGGCACAAGTGGCATCATCAGCACCCTGTATGGTTTATTGAACCATTTTGTGTTAAAACAAAAACCTTGATAAGATGACACAGGGACACTAACGATGTTGGCAAACTCACTTTTACATTCTTTGGAATAAGACAGGTAATGTTCTTAGTATTTGGTGAAAGTCTATGAGTTCATAGAAGTGGTAAAGGAACCATCAGTAAGTCCAACTGTTCCAGTGGTCAGTCCTTGGCTTCCTGGTGTCTGTTGCCTCATTGAGAACAACAAATATGCATATGTGAAAGTAACAAGGAATGTGTAAGTGTATACGTTGCACACTTTTATCATATGGAACTGACTCTGATGATTGAGTCCCTTGCAGGGAAGAAGTTGAATGACTTGGTTGTAATATTCAGCTTTTAGAATTGGCCAGGTCTGAGCTTGATCCTGGATTCAGTGTGTTCTCACTATGTGAATTTAAATGAGTGCATTCACATTCTGAGCCTTTTTAATAAAGCAATCATCACAATGTAGCAAGTTTGGTTGTATACTTGTCATGTTCTGGGCACCATATTAAACACTTTATAAGGGTTAAGTTACTTTATCTTCACTTCCACTCTGAAATTAAGTACCACTTCATTTACAGAAAAGGAAACTGAGTCACAAAGTTTGCTTTTCTTTTCAATTTCACAAGACAATTAAGGGAGGAGAGAGGATGTGTCCTAAGTTCCTGGCCCCTCTGCCCTCATCTTGGTGAATACACATTTCTCAGACGTGTTGCAAGGCTGGATAGGATAACGGGTGTGTAAAAGCTTGGTGAGGTACTTGGAATGTTCATGCAGGTGCGGTAGTGTCCTCTAACTCTTTCCTTCCAATCTTATTTTATCGTTGTTGGTGTATAATCATGACATTGTTCATCATCTGTCTACCTCCTACAGTAGAAGTGAGAAATCTAATAATATAAATGTTAAATGTCATTGTAGGATCTGAGCACACATTTTTACATAATTAACCATTCATCTTTCTGTCAGAATGCTAGCTTCACTTCTTTGTATAAAATTTCCCCAAATCATTCCAAATCCTTGTAGATCTACCAGTTATTTCATTCATTCACTGAATAAAAGCTTATTGCACATCGCCTGTGCCCCAGGCACTGAGTATTTGGTGGAACCAAAACAGATGAAACCCCTGGAACCCTGAGGGAACCTATGTCTTAATGGGGTGTCCACAGACAATATACAAATTAGTAAATATACCAACAGGATAAGTTCAAGTAGAGAACATTTCTAGAAAGAAAATAAAGAATGCAGCAGCAGATGACCTGTCCTTAGTATGTGTATGCTAGAGACAGTGGTGAGGATAAGTCTTTAAGAAGCATTCTTGGAACTGACATCCAAGTAACTAGAAGAAAACATAAAGTTGGATGCTGGAGGCACCAAAGGAAAACCAGAGAGTGAAGGAGATGGAGTTCCTAGTCACAAATACAGACAAAGGAGCACTTTGCAGATCAGTTCAAGATTTTGTGTATGATTTTAAGGGTAACAGAGTCACCAGAGAGATTACATCCAAGGTGGCATGACCTGGTGAGAAAGGTGAAAACTCCCTGTGGTTATTTAGTAATAGATGGTGATGATGATGGTGGAGCATGGAAAAGCAGTGAGACTAATTCAGAAGCTACTCTTGCATCCACCAGAGAGAGGGGTTTAGCTTGGAGTAGAAGTGACAATAATGCCATCAACACATGGGATCTAGTATTTGTCAGAGGTCTTTTGCTGTATGGCATAAGCATCCACCAGGACTGCCGAATCACTACTAACAGGAGCCATGTCTGTCACAGCTTCACCCTTGTAATATCTGAGCATCAGTCAGGAGAGAAAACTAAAAATGCACCTCTAGATACTTTGTACAGTCCCATCCCCAGAAATTGTGCTTTCTGCATCAACCGATCTGTAAATGTTAGTCTTTAACTGATGTGCATATTTTGAGGAAAAGCAAAGATTAACAAATCTACTGTAAACACATTCTCACCATCTCATTTCTCTTCCCTCAATAGAGCAGGGCATGCACAGTCACTTTAGAGAGGATTGGTTATTTTTCTTGTAATTTTGCCAAATTACATTCATTTCTATATTTATCTCTTTCCTGTCCGTGGCTTTGACTCTTAATAATACACTTGGGGAACAACCCCACCCTCTATTCTAAATTTCCTATGAACTCACACTGTGTATTATCAAAGTGCTAAATTTATTGTCTTCTCTCTGGGTGGCACTGCATGGTTTTGGACATATCATTTGCTTTATGGGTTTCATTGCACAATAAAATACATCAACCTAGCTTTTTACTAAGAGGCAAAGGAGGTAGATGTTCCTGTAAAACTTGTTTTGTGGCATAATTATCAAATGGTAGGCCATGGGAATGGAAGGCCTAGGATGATTACAAGAGTTCTTGAGTTCATGTATGGACTATGCTTAGTCTTTAGGACAAATAAAGCACTATTTCTTTGTAAGTGTAAAGATCCCTTCCAATGCATATGAATGAGGTTATGTAGAATAGAATCTAAAGGCACTGTAAATTTTTATTATTTGATGACAGTCTTGTCATTGTGTTTGTCTCCATACTTAGATGCTACATTCACCAGCACTTTTCTGCACTGGTTGCAAAATTGTCAGAGCTTAGAAAGGGCTCTTCAGACTCCAGAAGGCGAACATTCTCTGAGATCCGGGCCAGGGAAGCAGGAAAGTGATAATCCTGTGCTTGCTGGACTGTGAACTGCATGAGGACCTGGCTAAGTCTGATGCCATCTGTGACCTCCACATGACTGAGCACAGGTCCTGGACACTTCTGAGGGAGAAAAGAGAGCTGATCTTCTGGGTAAAGGGTTTTTCTACTCTATGTATTTCCTGGACACTGGTGTCTGACATATGAAATAAACCAAAAAAGGAGAGGTTTCATGATTATGCTTATTGATATGTTTCAGATCTAAAATGTTCCCTAAAAGTCTCATGTGTTCAGATGTAGGGCTTTGGTAAGATGATTGGATCACAAGGGCCTTACACTCACCTGTGGAATAATCCACTGATGATTTCCTAGCTGAATGTATTATTAAGAGGTGGGACCTGGTTGAAGGAGGTGGGTCACTAGGAGGATGACCTAGAAGGGAGTATCCTTGTATTTGGCTCCTCTCCCTCTTTGTACTTCCTAGCTGCCATGGTTTGAGCATCTTCCCTCTGTCACACCATTCTACCATGCTGTTTCTGCCTTGGTGCAGGGACCCATGGACTGAATCCTCTAAAACCATAAGCCAAAATAAACTTTTCTTCCTTTAACTTGGAGGTGTTGGATTTCTTTTTTCAGAGAGAGGAAAGTGACTAATACCATTAAAATGATAATTATGCCTCTACTTTATAGATAGAGATAAGGAGAATCCTTGAGCACAGAGAGATTAAGTAACCTGCCTAATTAAACCACTATTTAGAGAAGAAAACCCAAACAGAAGGTCACAGATTTGAAGCACAGACTCTTGGTAAAAACTCATGTTATGCTAAATAAAAGGAAATCACATTAGTGAATAAGCAAACTTATAACACCGTATCACAAGCATTTCAACATGTATCTGTCCTCTGCTGGAGTGCTGGCCTCCACATAGAGCTCCATGCCAGACTTAAAAAATATGGCAATACAGCAGGGGGAGGAGGAAGAGGGCTGTGTAATGCCATTTGTTTTTCCAGTAGTCCTGTGACACTCATGCTTAATTTTCCTATGGAGGATATTTCCCATTGTGTCACCAGAGCCAAGGAAATTGCTTACTGCAGGGAATGGTCATATTTATGCTTCTATTAAGGGAAGAGCAGAATGATGTTCTGCACTGATAGAGTTAGTGCCCTTCATCAAGAGCAGACAGCATCAATGCTCATTATTCACTGCTCATCTATCTTCCTCTTACCCCCATGCACAGCAGACAACCAGCACTACCCTTGCCCTGTTCTGACTGAGGAGGAAGATAATGACTGTGAGTCAGTCTCTCCCAGCTGTGCTATGTCTTTGCCTAAGTCTTTGAACAAGTCACTCATCTTCTCTGAGACCACTTTCCTCATTTGTAAACAAACAATGTGATCTTCTATACCAGAAGGGCTTTGAGGAATACATAGTATGACCAATAAAATGCCAGGAACAACATTTGCTCTGTGATGATGGTATGATGATAGATTTGACTGATGTTGTCACAGAAGTTGGCAAATAGTGACATAATGGAAGAGGCATGGGCTGGGAGTCACTTCTAGAAGCAGGACATCAAATGTTGACTCTTCCTCTTGTCGTGTTTAGGACATTGTCACCTTTCAGTAGCTTCTCATCTGCCCCATGACTGCTATAGCATGGCCAAATTTTGCCTTTCAAGTCTTTCACTGATCAGTGTGAGAAACACTTTCCACTTTGCCATGGGCCAGGTCCAGGCTAGGCCAGTAGTCCTGAGTCCAGCATTAAGTCAGTTGTGTTTTGGGTCTGTGCTAACCTGTAGGCCTTCAAGTGACAGGACCATGCCTTGTGTTTGAGCACCTATCTCAGTAGCTGTTTCCCCAGAGATCACAGCCCTGCCTTGCTCCTACCATCCAAATGATGCTTACTGAAGGGCTTACATAATGGCTGCCTGTACTGGGAGCAGAAACATGGACAAAACCCAGCACCTGCCCTCAAGAACATGGGCATTTAGGAGATGGAAATATGAAAGAATAAAAGCAACCATGACTGAATGTCTACTGCTGGCCAGGGACTACACTGACTCTTATAGCCAATTCTCACACAATGCCTGTTTTTATGACACAAATGTGTTCCAACAAGACTGATCTATCTGGAAACAATTTGAGAATAATGCAAATTTAATTGCATAGCAGGATTTTGCCCATCAGAAATGTTGACAAGCAAGAGTGCAGCACAAGAAGCGTTGTGCGTAGGAGCACACACACACTGTGCACACAAGCAGCACGTCAGCTTCGGCCCTCAGCACCTCCAGGCCATGCCTGGGAGATGAGCCACACCCACTTGCACTATCTGCTCTATTCCATCTACTTTCTTATAACCTTCCTTCTACTGTCTCCCAACTGCAGATTTCAGGATTTTTCAGGGTCAAGGACCGTATTTCTCATACTATTCTATGCTTTAATATGGATGAGACTGTGTTACTATCTTTCTTGACTTGCTATGATTTTGTTAAAAATGTCAGTGATGAAGTTCCTATTATGTCTCTAAACCTTATTTATTTATTTATTTTTTTTGCTATAAACACTGATGTTCCTACTGCCTGATTCTACACAATACAACAATCTTTTGGAAACCCATATGTCACTTTATAGCAAAATCAATTGCATGTAATTTCATTTAATGTAGTTTAATTAGGACAGGAAGGTATTGTGTCAGCATTTACTATGTGTGTGTTATTTTCTCAATTTTCAGTTGAGGGAATGGAGGCTCAGGCTGATTCAGGTCACCATCTACTCATGGTAGAAATGAAACTAGAAACCTAGGTCAATGTAATTCCCAAGTGCGGCTACTAGCCACAGTGTTTTGAGAAAGGAAGAAATTTACTTCTCCCCTACTTGGGGGATTCCAGACAGGACCAAATTTTCACAGAGCACTTGAAGACTTTCAATCAACATTTGCAGACATGGATGTTATCCAGAGGGATTTGCAGTGCTGTGCAACCTGCTGCCTCTGTTGAAAAGTTTAGAGCATCTTAGAGAACGGAATCTCTAAGCATCTTTAACAATGCTAATTATCATTGATTCCTTTGAATCTCTTTGGATGCAGGTACCATTGAGTGCTTAGGCTGTGGCACCAAAGAGAGCAGACATCCTTCCTGCTTTGCTCTGTTTGAGATCCAATGAGAAGCAGAGGAGGAGTGAAGCCTAGGATTGGGACATCATGGATAGTAAGGAAAGGAAGCATTGCAAACCTGAGGGCATAGTGGGCAAGTCAAAGACTTGACTTTCAGTCAAAGAACTGTAAGTTGACAGTTGCAGCATGAGAATCATTCAGGGGATTGACAGGGGATCCAGATCATCCAGGACTGAGGAGCAAGCAAGACATGGAGAAATATGGGCAGACAGTTGAGGCAGAGAAATGTAACAGGTCAGACGTGAGATTATGGGATCAAATTTTTGTTAAAATGACAGAAAGGAGTCTGTGTAAATGCTAAAGAAAGGAAAGAGACAGGTCAGTGGCAGTGGGAAGTGATGGCCAGTGTAGACAGGTCCCTGGGGAAGAGTCCTGATCTCCTGTACCTCACAAGATAAGGTCTGATCATGAAGCATCTACCCTCTGATCGGGACCATGTGCCTCATCCCGGCAACTAGTGTCCTTCAGGATTAAAAGGGCTGCTAGCATGTGTCAGGTGAGATTCCAGCAGTCAGACTTTCTGGCTGCCAGGTACAAAACTCAAAGGTCTTCGACTTTCCTTTCCAACTCCAATCAGCTTGACAGTTACTGGGAAAAGCTAAGACGGGCTGTCATTCAAGACTGCAAACATTGCTGGAGCTCTGTGTGCTGATGCCAAGTGTGTATGTGTGTGTGTGTGTGTGGCTGTTTGGGGTTAGAATTCCCACTTTTAGATTGACTACTCTCTTTTCTCCTATTGGACATGCCACCCTCTTTTGATAGAATTGTAGAGCCCTATGACTGTGGGCAGGTTGCTAAACTTAAAACTGAAGATTTCTTTTGCAAGCCTGGTTGTAGTGTGAGACAAAGCAGGCCAGAGCTTTGAGTCAAAATAAAGACTTTGAAATTTGGTTGTCCTGCTGGACGAATTGGAGACCTTAGGCCTGTTTTCCTTCAAATATATGGCTATTGCTTCTGTTCATACTCATAGTCTCAGGTGATGCATGGGTGATGATTACTGTATTAAAGTGAATAATTCAGCAGAGCGTAGTATGTCCCTACTGTTGAACAGTGACCAAGTTGTTCAGTTTGAATTTTCATTAGCCCATGAAAGCACCTGGTATCCATTAAATGATCATTTTCCATTCTCCTTTTGTCCCTGTCTTCCCTACCTAATCTGTTTTCTGGTCCCACACATTTGCATATTCAGGACGATTTATATAAAATATGTAGCATTGGTTTCTTTTATCCAGCATAACGTTTTGCAGTCCATCTAAATTTTTTTCAGTGCTTTATTACTTTTTAGGGTTTAATAACATTCCATTTCATAGATATACTGCATTTTCTTAATCCATTTACCTGACGATGGATATTAGAGCAAGCTCCATTTTAACTACGATCAGTACTGTTCTCTGAACATTCATATGCCACCTTCAATAGATTTATGTTATTATTTCGCTTGGCGATATATCTGAGAGTAAAATTGTTGTGTGATTACTTTAATTTGTAATAATGATATAGTTATGGTATGTATCTGAAATATATATATATTTCTTGATTTCAGGTACAGTGCTTCAAATCAATTTAATGAACAGCGTGAGCACCAAAAGAGAACAGAGGAAGGTATGTGTGGCTGACTCAGGCAGGTGACTTGGGAAACAGATGTGCAAACAGCTTTAACCAGACTCTCGGTTTCCTCATCTTTCAGACAGGAGATAATAGCTTCCTCACCTGTTTGTGTAAGATTGAAATAAATGACAAAAGTGTAACCTAGATACTCTCCATTTCCTCGCTTTGAAGACATAGTTGGAATCGTGTATCATTGATCTAAATTCCATTATGATCATATGACCTCAGCCTCCAATGTGCACCTGCCATTGCAGCATTATTTATATTTATTTATTTTATTGGCTTTCAGATATTGACAATGCGCTGTGGACTGCTGCATCAAGGCTGCCCGTGCCTGTGCCTGCTGGTGTGTGCTCCATGGCACCAGGTCCCTCCCTGAGTGTTTTCCTGCTAGGCAGCACGTTCCTGGGCATGCCAAGCTGCCCAGTGCTCAAGTACCGTAAGTGGGTTAGCACAGCCTGTAGGACCCTGAGCCTGCTCCAGAGAGGAGCAATTTCAGCCTTGGCTTTGGATAGGCCCAATCCTGAGCGTTCCATCCGCAGGCTGTACCCCATCCACCCTTCCACGTGCACACCTCCTCTTGCAACACTTCAGTCAAGAAAAAAGAATGTGCCTAGCATGAGCAAGTAGAGGTTTGGAAAACGACCAGGTAGGTCAGCCAAGCAAACCTCAGTTCCCCATAGGTTTCACTACAGTCATGCCGGCACTTGGTAGGCACTTATTGGAAACTGTTCTTTTACCTAAATATGGATTAAGACAGAGATGACTAGACAGCTGTCTTGTGCTGTTTCATGCATGTTCACTGTCGTAGTGGCACCTTGCTGGCCTGATAAAGAAAAAAAATCACACCTGGACGGTCCTCAACCTCCTTTCTAAGTCTTCTCAGAGCATTCCCGAGAAATACATAGTATTTGCCTCTTCTCCCAGATGAGGTGACCAAGACTAAAGGAAGCTCACGTGACTGTTCCACTGGCAGTCTCTGGTCATGCCAGGTGCTTCAGGTGGAGCTGTTTCTAGCTCTGTTATGGTTTAAATCTAAAATGTGTCCCCTCAAAAGTCTCATGTGTAGGAAAGGACTGGATCAGAGGGGCTCTGTCGCTGACTTCCTGTTAGGAGGTGGGGTCTGCTTAGAGGCTGGGCACGTGCTTGTCGCCACTCCTCTCTCTGCTCCCTTGCCCTTATGGGTCACTTTTCCCCCTCTGTGCCACTCTGCAATACTGTTTCTGCCTCAGAGCCAGCCAAGCACAGACTGAAACCATGAGTCAAAATAAACCTCTCCTCCCTCAAGTTGTAGTAGTCAGGTATTTTGTCCCATTGATGAACAAGTGGCTAATAAAAAATCCTGACCCTGAGTACCTCAGCATGGGGCTGCATTTGGAGTTCTTCAAATGAAGTTCCTAGGTTGGGCCTTGCTTCAATGTCTACAGTGTCCTTGTTACACAAGGAAATTTGGAGACAGATACAAAGGTGAAGGCAGCGTTTGGAGTGATAGTTATACAAGCCAAGGCAACCAAGGATGGCCAGTGAACCGTCGGACGTCTGAAAACAGGCAGGAAATAGATTTTGTCTTATCGCCTTCTTAAGGAACCAACCCTGTTGGCACCCTGGCCTTCTGGTCTCCAGGACAGTGAGATGATACAATTTTATTATTTAAGCCACCTGGCTTGTCATACTTTGTTCCAACAGCCTGAACAGACGATTACAGCAGGATTTGATGCCAAGATTGTCTTGAAGCAAAGACTTCACCATACACTCCAACCAGTCTGAGGATCAAGAACAAGACCAAAACACAAGTACGCACATATATGCAGACATATACAGTACATTCCTTTAAGTCACTAGGAGGTACGAGAAGCTAAAGCTGGTGTACCTGCTCAAAGGAATTGTTAGGCCATCAGATAGCACTCATTGTGTTTTCTTCCATTCACAGTTCTGAGCTGGTTGACAGTGCATTCTCCAAGCAGTACTAGAAGAGATTTAAGGAAAGATAAAGTAACATGCCACATGCAGTGGTTATGGGATAAATTGTACAGTGACAATATATTCTTTCTTAATAACAAAACTCTACTATTTTACAAATGTGCATTAGAGCACATGTGATCTCTCAGTTGGTACCAAAAAGAAACTGGAATTTCAAAAGAATAGTAGTTCCAAACCAAGGTAAAATCTTACTGAAAGGTAAAATTATCTTTAGAGTACTGCTGCTTTTTAATACACTAGAATGGTTTACACGGTGATTGATCAAGATATGGTGAAAATTAAAATAATTGCTCAAATGACCTGTCTTAAAACACTGGGAAATAAGATTTACTGCTATGAAAAAAATTCCAGCAAGAACATTTATAATTCAGAATGCTTTCATGAGCCGAGTTTCACTAATCATCAAAAATCTAGTCACTCTGGAAAATGTGACTTGCTGGGACTCAAGTTTCATGAATTGTCTGAATGACAGTGTTGTGGTCTCTCCTACACTCTTAATTAGGCAGAGCCACTTGGAGAACAGAAGAAGAGGACAGAAGTCACAGTGATTTTCCAAAAAAAGAAGTCCTTAAGAATGCCTCATTGCCTAATGCCTGAAAGATACTAGAAAGGCTATCTGGTGAGTCTTCCTTCAAACCATGAATCAAGTAATGTTCCTGAACTCATCTTTTACACACTGATCCTATTTGATGAATAATCAGGAACTGATAGTGGGTGAAAAATAATCCAGACCTTCTTAAGGAGTTTTCCCAGAGCCATGCCTTGGCAATGTTTTAGGATGAAGAGTGACCTCGTTTCCTGGTCTTACTTAGCCAGCACATCATTTGAAGTGTGACGTAGGCAAGTTTAGTACATTTCAGTGAGTTTCTTGAAATGTCTTGCTTCTTGCAAGTAAAATCTATTTTTCTCTATGTTTCAGAAGAGCCTGCTTCGGGAAGTACTGGGAGAGGCTCATTCTTGGAGAGAGAAGACAGTGCTGATAGTAGAAAAAGGCTGGCGCTTTGGCAGCACAAGAGAGGGAAATCAGATTAGCACAGATGAGGGCAGAGTGGGGCAAGACCCGGAGCCTTGCTCTGTTGGCTTCCTAGGGTTGCTGTAACAAAGCCCAGCAAACCGAGTAAACTAAGCCACGGAAACAGGTTGTCTCGTGGTTCTACAGACTGAAGCCCTAGATCCAGGGTTGGTTGCTTCTCAGGGGACCAAGGGAAGGTGGGTTCCAGATCTCTGCTGTGGTTTGTTCACAGGGGCCTCCTCCCTGTGACTCTGCCCACTGTCTTTCCTCTACATGCATCTCTGTCCAATTGCCCCTTTTTAAAGGTCCCTAGCCATGTTGAGTCATGGGATACCTTAACAATAACTTCACTTCAACTTGATTTGTCTGTTAAGACCCTATCGCTTAATAAGGTCACATTCTAAGGAATTGGCAGGTAAGGCCTTAAGACGTTCACTGTGGGAGGACACAATTCAATTCATAAAAATCTATTTTACCATTACACACTGTTGTTTTCGTCAAGAGAGTCAAAGTGGTTAATAAAGATCATGAAAGAGAAAGTTTCCCTCTGGGGAGATGAGAGGAGAGACTATTCGAAACACCCAGCTCTGAGTTTCTGTGACCCACACTGCTTTTGCTTTCCTTCCATGTATGCATTCTTTCCCTTTGAGAAAGTGAACTTGAGTGATTTTAGCTAGTACTCAGGAAAACGGTTCGTGTGTTTCCCTTAAGTGTAACAGGGTGAGATTCCAGCATGATAAAGCCATGTTCCCGTGGATGAGAGTTGTGCTCCAGGCTGTCTACACTGTTCTTGCTCCTGGTGAGGTGGGGACAGTCAGATTGCCGCTTCCACAGGTGGCAGGTCTGGGCAGCAAGTGTGACAACCCATAAATGCCTGTGGAGGAGTTGGTTTTTCCAAGTGTGGCTAGCATCCACTGGCTATGGGTCTTGCCCAGGTGAACACTGCTGTTTGGCAGGGTGTAGGCAAAGAAAAGGGACTTCTGAATGAGAAGTCCTTGGATCATATCCTGCTCCGAGGTCAGCTAAGCTCAGCTAGGCACATCACACAAGCCCATGAGCCTTCTAATACGGACCCATCTGGGGACCTGCATCTGTAAAATGAGTTCACGATTGCAACCTTTACTAAGATTCTCAAGAAAATCAAACAGTTTCACTGACATTTGCTAAGTATTTAAGACACTACAAAAAACAGCAATGCAAACAAAAACAAAACAGTTATGTTCTTCTCTTTTTGAGCAAACTACAAGGATCTTCACAGAAGATCTATCATACCCTTAGGGCAGTTAAAAAGAAAAATAATAAATAATAGCTGTCACCTTTCCCTCCATGGTCGATGGCCCTACATTAATAGTCTTCAGTGAAAGAAGATTAGTCTAATAAGCCATTCAGTCATGAATTCATTTTCAAAGTAGGAAAAGATGATTAATTTGTTAATGGATGAGTGTGTTCACTGGATAATGGATTTTATAACTTGGTTCAATTCTGTACCTGTCCAGTGACGTTTTCTTTGTGTATATTCACTGAGCATAGTTGTTTATTTAGTAAATGGTACATTATGAATATTTACTTAGCAGAATTTTACTTTTTTACCTTTGAATGTAGTTAGAGGTCTTAAATGAAATTTTGACTTTCTATGGGAAGCAGTGAAAACAAAATTAGTGATACCCAAATCCTTTTTTTTTTCAGTACAGGGGATCAAACCCAGGGTTTTTACACTGAGCTACATCTCTAACCCTTCTTACTTTTCTTATTTTGAGATAGGGTCTTACTAAATGATTAACTATTCCAAGCTTGGTTGGAACTTGTGGTCTTCCTGCTTCGGCCTTCTAGAGGCTTGGGGATTACAGACGTATGACGCCATGCCTCACTGAGCCTGTGTGTAAAGAAGCCACTTTATGCTCTCTAAGAAAGTGATGCTTTGCTTCTCAGAGCAATGATCAATAAGAAAAAAAAGTCAAAACAAAAACACAAGGCAGCATTAGTGAATGATCTGTAAACTGACTGCTGTGGAAATAAAGAGCTAGCATCAAGCTGGTGGACGTGATGATGGGATTTGGAAGAGAGCAGGACCAATATGTAGTTTCAGAACGTTTATGTTCTCAGTTTTGTGCATGTTCTGATAAATGACCAGGGATTTTCTTAAATGTTTTACATATGAGAGAAAAAGGTTTCAGATGGAACTAATTTCTGAAGCCCCTAAGAAGTCTGAAGGCTCAGCAGGAGCTCAGCGGCCTGACCTCAAAGGTCAGTTAGGAAGCTCAGCCTGAGAATTGTAGACAGGGCCCCGGACTCTACTCATGCAGCAGTGAGACTTCATATTCATAGCTGCTATGGGCTGGCTCTTTATGTGTTCCACGCCAGCTAGTCCAAAATATACCATTGCAGGTACTATTGTTCTTGTTTTACAGATGAGGAAACTGAGGTACACGAGACACCTTATTCTGTTCAGGCTGCTTTAAGAAAATACAACAGACTGAATGGCTTAAGCTACCAACAGTTACGTCTTACAGTTCCGGTTGCCAAGTTTGAGGGACCAGCAGATGCGGTGCCTGGAGAGGACTTGCTTCTTGGTTGCCAGGCAGCTGTCTTTTCACCATGTCCTCCCCTGGCGAAAGGGGCGAGGCAGCTCTCTGGGGCCTCTGATGGAAAACACTAATTCCGTCAAGAAGGCCCCACCCTTGTGACCCAATTTCGTCACAACGTTCTGCACCACGATTCCATCACATTGAGGCTTAGCGTTTGGTTTTTTGTTTTTTTCTCTCTTCTTTTCTTTTCTTTTCTTTTCTTTTCTTTTCTTTTCTTTTCTTTTCTTTTCTTTTCTCTTCTCTTCTTTCCTTTTCTTTTCTTTTTTCTTTCTTTTCTTTTCTTTTCTTTTCTTTCTCTCTTCTCTTCTCTTCTCTTCTCTTCTCTTCTCTTCTCTTCTCTTCTTTTCTTTTTTGAGACAGGGTCTCATCATGCAGTTCAGACTGGCCCTGAGCTCGCTATATAGCCCAAGCTGGTCTCAAACTGGAGGCGATCCTCCTGCCTGAGCCTCCTGAGTGCTGGGATTACAGGCATGCACTACGATGCCTGGTGGCACGAGACATAGGTTTTGCTATTAATTTTGGTAGGATGGCATCTATAGCAAGTGTCACAAGGTTAACATATAACAGAGCAGAATTCAGGAAAATTCCCTCTTTGCTGACCTCCCCTGCACTGGGGCTGAGAAATAGCTCAGACATTGGAACCCATCTTGCTCTGTAAAGGGTGTTATGGGGCCCATTCAGGAGTGGGAGGTCAGGAAGGCACAGGGAGAGCTGATGCCTATGGATCTCCCTTTCAGTAAAATTTATTTTACTTACCTTCGAGCTTGCTTCTCAGAGGGAGACACATGTGGATAGGAAGTAGAATGGCATATGATAGTAAGCAAACAAACCCTTACAATGAACTCATGGCTTAGGAAGCCACCAACTGCAAGAGCAGTGCAGTATTCTTTCTTCCTCAGCCAAGGAACCCTGTTGCTGCGGGGTACTCAGAGTTCAGGGTCACACAGACCCCAGAAGCTCAATATTGTCAAAGAACCATGGCATCTGTCATTTCCAGAGACACAGTAAGAAATCAGCTGGAGAACTGAAACCCAGTCAGGAGTTTTAGAAATGACTAAATAGCCAATGGAAGCTACTTTTAAGAAAATAGTTCAATAAAACACATTGTTCTTAAGAGAATGGCGTAATTCTTCCAGAACTCATAGCAATCGGAAATGGTTCCTGCTGCCTGTACTTTCTTCACAAGGCATGTAATAACTGAGGGACAATTCAGTGGGACTTTCCAGGTGTTTAATATATTTCAAAGGAGCCACTTCAAAACCAGGTAGGCTAGGAAATAAGCACAGTCCAAGGAGTAATATATGTGGCATAAAATTTTATTTCTCCACAAAACCTGGATTTGATGGAGACAATAAAAACTCTTTAGCTAAAACCTAAGACAACAAATTAAAAAATATATACCTATAGCCATGTTTACTAATGTTGTTAATTATAAATGAGACTGCCAAGTGCCAGCCGGTTATCCTACACTTTCTTGGAAACAAATGATGAAATTTTTTATTAGAAAATTTTGAAAGCCCCAAAGGGCCTGGAGAACCTGTAATTTGGAACACGGAAGAGATGTCGTGGGCATCAATTTAATTAAAATGCCAAGGAACACTCGTTCAGGTAATCATTTATACACCACAGCAAGGTGGAACTTTATGATTTTATTTAACCTTGCAAAATACCTCAGGAAAGGTAAAATGAGTCTCCTTTTCCAGTTACAGAGTTCAAACACAGAGAAGTTAGGGAAAACAAGCAATACCACCACTCATCAACTGCAGAGTCACAATTTCAAGGCATTTTACTCTGAAGGCCATGGTATAATGACAGTACCCTGCCTCTAACACCAGTGTTAAGGATACACAGATATTCTGAGAGGCTCAGGCTGAAGGATCCAAAGTTTGAGCCCAGACTGGACAATTTAGCAAATAGCAAGAAACTTCTAAAAAAAACAACAAAACATAGGAATGACTGGGAATGTAGTTTCTTGCAAATGGCTTATTCAGTCACTAATACACACAAAACACTTTTTTTTTTTTTTTTTTTACTTCCTAGGACGAGTTCAAGTAAAAAAAA
>RJWT010017578.1:0-19270 GCA_004365215.1 Cuniculus paca | reverse complement strand
GTTGTATAGCAATCCTCTTCCCCAATACCTTACATGTTCAGAAGTCACTATGCTTAAGTTGTGTTTGGTGTCTCCATGATATAATTTGTGCTGCCAAATTTTTGGTGATTGGACACTTTTCAAAAAGTGATTACTCTTGAGCCTGGAGGTTTTATTGGTGGAGGAATGAGTAAGAGTAATCCTGACAACTAGGATGGAAACATGGTGTGTTTTAACAAGAAGCACAAGGGAAGGGATCAGACAAGCAATATAAGTGTGGCAGTGATTTTGTAAAAGACAAGTGTAAACAAAGTTATTTCTCAAATAATGTGATATTCACCAAGTAGTAACCTTCAAGATGACTTTAGATAATTTGCTTTTTTATGCCCATTGCACCATCTCCTCCCTCACAGTTTCACCTTGGTCATCTTAAACTTGAAAAAACTTCCATGGCGGTGTTTTGTGTCCCACCCTGAGTCACCGTCATACAGTCTATGTTTCTTTTCTTATCATCATCAAAAAAAAATTCCTTTCAACAACAAAAAAATAATGCTGATTGGAAAACCTTAGGGAATAAATGTCTTTTGACAAATACAAAGTAAATAAAAGGGACAAATTAAACTTCTTGGTAAGTAATGAATTTTTTTAATAGAATCTTTCTACTGTTTATAGTTATAAGGTAAGACCATGGTTTGCTTTGTATGAACAAATCCGTTGAAAGGTTAAAAAAAATATTACTTTGATTTCCATTTTGATAAGATTTGCTTTACTTGGTAATGGTCTAAAGTGCCTTCACAGCTTGTTAAAACAGGTTTTTATATATCCTCTGGTAGGTTCTCACATTAATAAAGTAGATCAAAAACTGTCCTATAAGCAAATGTAAACAAAGGAATGAATGTTAAATTAACTTTGGACTTGTGCATAAAAGTGAATATAAAAACACTGGTTAATTATTAATCGTACCAAACACTTCTCTTCCTCTAACTTAAGGGTATACTCAGGAAACAAAAGATATTTAGCTCTAATCTATGGTGACATAAGAAAATTTGCTGCAGAAATTAACGTTTAAAACGTCTAAAAACTATATTGTCTTCATTCAGACTGCTCTAACAAAATACTGTGGACTGGATGGCTTCAGCAGACATTGATTTCTCATAGTTCTGCAGGCTGGGAAATCTGTCCAGTACTGGTACAAGTCCTCTTCTGGCTTGCAGACCCTGCCTACTTGGCTGTATTCTCATATGGTCTACAGAGCAAGTCTTTGTCTCTTTTCCTTCTAAGGGTCCTACTCTCTCCTGCAGGTTCTATTTCATGACCTTGTTGAAGCCTAATTATCTTCCACAGGCCCAGCCTCCTAATAACCACATTTGGGAGTTTACCGTATAAATCTTGGGAAGGGGGCATGACCTCAATTTATAATGCATACAAATTAATGACTTCTATCATGAATTATTACTACTATTGTTCTGCTCTATTTAATACAGAAAGTGGAAATTAAAATATTTAGAGTTATAAATTAAAGGTGTCATAGAAAATGCAGGGTTATTCTGATTTCTCATACCACATGATTGGCTCATTTATTGAGCAAATAATTACTGAACTTACCTGTGCCACGAAGTTTTAAATTATTATCTTATATAGTTGCCACAACCAGCAAGTTAATAGGTAGCATTTTTCCCATTCTCACACAAGGAAACTTGAGAATGAGGTCAGACTCAGTAGGGTTGAAGTTTCTAACTTGAATTCTCATGATTTCAAATCCCATGCTTTTAACCACTGTATAAGGCTGTTTTCTAAGTAAATTGTCTTTAAGATCCCATCAAGCTGTAGAATTATAGACATGAAATACCCTTGTTAGCCTTGTGAAGACATTTAAAGTATTAATCTTGAATCATTGAACTATCTTGCCGATCATTTTAGATAAATTATCACAAAGTTAGCTTTAACTCTGTGCTTGGCTCAGAAGTAGGTCCTGTGTAATTTTGGAACGTGTTACAATAAAATGATTTGTATTTTAAATGATCTCTCTCCCCTGTCTCCCCCCATTTTTTTTTTACAGTTACCTATACTACAGAAACATGGAATAACTCATATAATTTGCATACGGCAAAATATTGAAGCAAACTTTATTAAACCAAATTTTCAACAATTATTTAGGTAGGAATCATTGCTGTGATATATAAAATATTGAAAGTAAACATATAATACAGTTTTCATTTTGCTTTATTTTATATAAAAATCTGCATATTTACCTTATAAAGATGGGCTATGTGGTACATAATTTTTAAAGTTTATTTAGAATGTATAAATCATTTTTATAATGCAGAATTTAAAAGTCTAAAAGAATATGTATTGAAAATAAGTTTTCCTTTTGGTATCTCCTAGATACTCAGTTCCTATACCTAGAGGCATCTACTGTTAACTCTTTATTGAGTTAATTGAGTAGCCTTTTGGGGTTTTCTGTTACACAAGCTTTTTTTCCTTTTTGTGGTAGTGGGTGTTGAACATAGGGCCTTCACACTGAGTACATCCCCAGCCCGTATTTAATTTATTTTGAGACATGGTCTCCCTAAGTCACTAAATTACTTAGGCTGGGCTAGAATTTGCAGTCTTCTGCTTGGGCGCCTGGAGTGCTGGGATTACAGTTGTGTGCCACCATACCCAGCTAAAAAACAGATAAACTTCATTTTTTGTTTTTTGTTTGTTTGTTTTTTGTGGCACTAGGGATTGAACTCATGACCTTATGCTTGCCAGGCAGGTGCTTAGGCCACTGAGCTAAATCTCCTGCCCTAAACTTTGTTTTTTTACACTGAATTTTTCAACTTAAGTTTTTGGTGATTGCTTCATATCAGTACTTACAAAGCAATACGATGACTGTACTAAAATAAATGCAGTTGAGTATCTAATGAGTTTATTCTTTTAAGTTCGTTATTGAAAGAGCATGTTACACATGATTGCAGGTACAAGGATACATAAGCCACCTCAGTTTTATCCTGGGAGGCAGCTACTGTTGACTCTCTTTAGTATCTTTCTAGAGATATTCTATATCTGTGTAAAAGCATCAGTTACAACTATTTTAATGCTTTTCCCTATTGTTTGTAAAAGTGAATGCGAGCTGGGCATCGTGGTACATACATACCTGTAACACCGGCAGTGTGGGAAGCTGATGTAGGAGGGTCACAGGTTGGGCCCAGCATGAGCATCTTGGTGATTAAGTGAGACCTGTCTCAGAGTGAAAATAAACAGAACAGAGGATGTGGCTCAGTGCAAAGGCCCTGGTTCAAGTTCCAGTACCTCAAAAACAAAGGACGAGTGAATGTAATCTGTAAATATCCATAATTACAATGCACTCCAAAGTATATTTGTATGAACATACAATAGAATACCACACAACCTTGAGAAAGAATGAAATATGTCATAGTGTGATGATTTGGTATTGTTTTCATGGTTGATTATATGAAAAAGTATGGAACCTGATTGAATTTCCAGTGTACTTAAAAATATATATCGAAAATTTTTGGACCAGCAGAGGGAAAACTTCATAGTATAGTACATGCTTCTGAGAAGAAAAATTGAAGGTCTAAAATGATAAAAGGACCTATCTTTCTTTGTGTATAATTTCTTAGTGTTCGTTTTTTATTAAGTTTCTACATTGCCTACATGGTCCCATGCTCCTAGGCTCAAACGCTCCTCCTCTCTGAGTCTCCTGACAATTGGAGCTGCAGGCATGGGTCATCACTACACTGGACTATACTGTTTAGAATTGTTTTGTTTTGACTTGCAAAAGAAATGCTTGTTTTTTCTATCTTTAGGGAAGTATAGAATGATAACAAGAAAAATATTTAGCAACCATTCATAATCTACAATCCAGAGAAAATTCTTTAGTTAGCATTTTGGTCTACTTTCTTCTAAATCTTACTGTGTTCCATATGTGTGCTGTGTATATGCACATTTACATACATGTATGAAAAAGGGAATCAGAGCCAGGGTTTACACATGCTTGGCAAGGGATGCATCACTCAGCTGCGTTCCCAGACCAGAGAATGTTGTATTTTAAAATGTCATGTTGTTCATTTCTAATTTGTATACAATACTGGTTTTTAGTAAAGAAGTGTTCTAGGTGCTGGTTCTTTATCCTAATGAAGAACCATTATTACCCAGACTTAATGATACTGGCTGGCTTCTTACGGACTAATGGTTCTGGTAGTACTTGGTATTCAAAATGGTGTCTGCATGTAGGCCTGCCTAACTTAGGATACAGTCATTGTCACAATCCTTGTGGCTTATACGTTGGATTTGTCTTGAATCCTTGGTTTTAACCTCTGTATTAAGCCCTGAATTTTCTGAAGTTTCTACCTGAAAGATCATTGAAGGTAATCAGAACTTTTTTGTGTGTATTTTCTGTCTCTTACCTAGAGGAAAGTGTCTTTCTGCTTGTGATTTTTCTTAACCCGATGGATTTTTTTTTTTTTGTATACTAAAATATCAGAGAAATGGTGACATGTTATTTAAGGGTTTAAATACTGTTCCCTGAGGCAACATAAAAGATCTACGACCCAGTTCTTGGAAATGTGATACTTGGATAATTATTCTTCTGTTCTTTTCATGATTACCAAGAAATAGTCAAAAGTTTGTTTTTTTTTTTTTAATATGAGCATTTTATCTGAAAGTACTTACCACAACCCCTTTCTATTTTCAGATATTTAGTCTTGGATATTGCAGATAATCCAGTGGAGAATATAATACGTTTTTTCCCTATGGTAGGTATCAATATTTTAGTATCATTTAAAATTTATTTATGATTTGATCTCTTAATTGTGGTCCTGAAACTTACTACTTTTACTTTGCTATCTAACTATTGTAGAGTTACTTTTTTCTAAAGGCAATAACGCTTTTTCAAATTAAGTTAGCTTCTACACATACTTTTACACGTTTAATAGTTGTATATGTAGCATTTTAGAAATATTGAATTGAAGGGATCTAGCTCAGTGGCCTAAGCGCCTGCCTGGCAAGCGCAAGGTCGTGAGTTCAATCCCCTGTGCCGCAAAAAAAATAAAATAAAAAAAAAATATTGAATTGAGATAATTTTTATTCCATAAATTAGCAAGAAATCGTTTCCTATAGATTTTTTTTTTTTGCTATTTTATGCTTAAGTTAATCTGCATATTGTAACATTGTCTTTTTGCCTTCAGACTAAGGAATTTATTGATGGGAGCTTACAAACTGGAGGTAAATCATATTTCTTATATTTAACTAGTATTTATTTTTAGGTTATTTGTATAATAGTATTTTAGTTGGTAATGTAGGATATGGAAATTATAGTTACATGTAATAGAATATTACCAAATTTATATTTTCCCAGTTACTTCATTTAGATAAGCTTTTTGAAATAATCTCTATATAACTATTTTCAAATTCTCTGAGCTTTACATTTCTTTAAAAGTCTGTTGTTTTCTCTATGCAGTTAAAGATTGGAAAATTGGTAGATACCCAGCTGGCATATATATGATATAAAATGTTTAAGGAAAGACAACTGTGGTTTAAATGCTTCTCAGTATATTTTAGCTGCTGGCTTAAGTGTTTTTCTGAGAATAACCATTTCTTATTTTTTCAGGAAAAGTTCTTGTTCATGGAAATGCAGGAATCTCCAGAAGGTATGAAGTTACAGATAATCTTCCTTTCTCTAACACTTAATTAGTGAGTTCTCTAAAATTTTTTCTTCCTTGTCTTTAGTGCTGCCTTTGTTATTGCATACATTATGGAAACATTTGGGATGAAGTACAGGTAAGCAAGTACTTTAAAACCTACCCACAGTTTAAATTCTTATTAAAATAACATTTAGTAGAAATGGTTGGGTATTTGAAGTTGGTGCTTGCCTTATTTAAAAACCTAACTTACTATGTTGTCCTTTATTGTTGAGTGAAAAATAACTTCAGAATTGTTACTAGTATCTATTCATAATTCAGGATAGTAGTTGTCAAAAATAATCTTTACCAAGCATAATACATAGATTTCTTTAAAAGATCTTTTTGATCCAAAACAAAGCAAAAACCTAGCCAGTATTCAATACTACCTTTCTGTGTGTCTTGTACAAGTTAGAAATTTGTCATCATTGGTACCTTTGTGTTTCACTCCCAAATGGAAAATTTGCTTTAAAAGTATCAGTTCTTAAATATTATTTTAATTCAAATGCTGCACTCATTAAATGGAAAAAGATTTACCATGCGTTGTGTACTTTACCTTTTATATATATTCTGTATATTATTTGGAATCTTGTAGGTAATATAGTGAAAATAACTTCCTTTAATTCCTTTAATTGTGCCCCATACTGACTGTTCCAGGCAATTTTATCTTATTTAAGCCTCACAACAACAACACAGGGTGTTACAATTTCTTTAACCAGTGATATTGAGCATGTACTGTGTAACAGATGTACTACATGTGTGAAGTGCTTTTTCCCATTTCACCAATGAAACTTAGAGAAATTGAATCTGGAAAATGAGATTAATTCATGAGACAGTGCCTTTTTATTAATTTTTTTTTTCCTTTTCAGAGATGCGTTTGCTTATGTGCAAGAAAGAAGATTTTGTATTAATCCTAATGCTGGATTTGTCCATCAACTTCAGGTAAGTATTCTCCTCTTCTCCTTAAGGCAGTCAGAATGTAAACTCTCTTGTCCATGTCACTTAGGTGTGGAATTTAGAATTTTCATAACCATGACTTGGTTATTCACGTTTGCATTTGTATTAAAAGTATTTTTAAGTTATGGTTAATAGCAGATAAGGTTGTATACACTTCTAGTCTGAGCTCCTGGAGAAGCTGAAGCCTAAAGTTCAAAAGTTCGAGCCCTGCTTGGTCAGCTTAGTCAAATGCTGTCTCAAAATCAAATTTTAAAAAGGCATGGGAATATAGCTTAGCGGTAGAGAGCTTGTCCTGCATGCTGCAGGCCCCAGGTTTAATACTGCTACTGTAAAACTAAACAAAACAAAAAAACAAGTGATTAGAACAAAAAAGGAGTTAGATCCAAGGTAAAATAAAGCATAATAGTCTTTGAATTGTAAGTACAGACTGAACATCCCTAATTTGACTCAAGTCTGAAATGTTCCACTATCTAAAAATTTTTGAGTGCTGATATCGAATTACATATGACCAAATCAGTAAATTCTATGCAAATATTCTGAAATCCAGAAATCTTCAAAATCTGAAACACGCCTGTCCCAAGCATTTTGGATAAGACACACTCAAATGTGTGTCCCAAATTAGCAGCCTTTTTAATTCTGTGTGTTCTATCTTTTTTGTATGTTGTTTCAAATTTTGTTGATGCCCAGCAAATGCACTACTATACAACATTTTTTTCATTTTTTTCCTGATTGTATAAAAACTTGTTTTAAAAACATTTATATTTGAAAAAGTAATATATGTTTAAGGTTAAAAAAATTCTGCAATGCTTAAGAATACAATGTAAGTAAGTCTCCTTAATATTTTATCTTGAAGATATTTTGTACTATACAGTCGTTGGCCACAAAGCATTTTGGTTAGAAACAGATCACATGTTGATTGTAATGTCACGGCTTATAAGAGCCTTGTCTATTAAGGAAACTTCCTGTCTTTATTTAGCCCACTGATTTGACCCTCTGGTGTTGGCTTCCCATGATGATAACTAATATCTGAAGCGACTCATGAAGAGGAAAGGGTTTTGAAGGGCCCAGTCTGTGACTCATTGGCCCTGGTAGCTTGGTCCTGTGGTGAGGCACCACACCATCGCAGAGTGTGTGGCAGAGCAAACTCACCTGTGTCACCAGCCAGGGAGCAAAGAGAATAAGAACTGGGCTGGATTCACACGAGTCCATCTAGGGCGCGCTTCCAGTCATCTAAGAATAGATGCTGCTAGGCCCCACCTCTCGAGGACTCTGCTACCTCCCAGTGGGTGCCACTGTGAGGACCAAGCCTTAACCCATGGGCCTTTGGGAGGCATTTGTCATCTAAACTGTGGCAGTGCTACTTTCATTATAGTTCACATTGTCATCTATACTTGGGGCTGTTTCTGGACTTTGTCTCTTCTATGGATCTGTTTTTTATTGCTAGTGTGAATCTTCTATGGATCTGTTTTATTGCAAGTAGTGTGAAACAGGGTTTTGGTTTATTTTGTTTTGTGTTGGGACAGGGTCTTGCTCTTTTACCCAGGTTGGTCCCAACCTCCTGGGTTCAAGTAGTCCTCCTGCCTGAGCCTTCTGAGTAACTGAGATTCTAGGCCATGCCCGCCCAATTTCAAATACTGTGGTTTTTATACAGTTTATGTTATTTGCTCAAGATTCTTTTGTTAGTGTCCTTTTTAGCATTTTCCTAGTGAGTTCTTATTTAGTATCACCTTTACTGGAAGGAATCTGAGGATTTTTGCAAGATTGTTTTTGGCTTTTTGTCATGAGGTTTTCCATGTTGCCCAAGCCAGCCTTACTGAGAAAGATATTTGAGTAAAGACATAAATCATGAAGATATTAGGGGGAAATATCTTGATGGAGGGAATAATAAATAGAAGTGTCTCGAGGATGCCGTATGTGTGGTGTTTTTTCAAGGAACTGTGAGATCAGTGTGACTGGAACAGAGTAAGCAAATGAGATAGTAAGGGATTAGAGCTGAGAGTGTTCACTCTGTGAGGTCTTTCAGTTTTAAGTAGAGTATTGAATCTTACACTATCATTCTGGCTGCCTGAAGGAAGGCAGGCTATAAAGAGTTGAGAGCAAAGACAGAAGCAAGTAGACTGGTTAGGCTGTTGCCATAATACAGTGGGAGAGTGTGCTCCTTGGTAGCAAAATGGTAGTAGCGTAAGAGTTGAGAAGAGATCAGGTTCGAAGGTATAAATGTCAGGATTTACTGCTTGATTAAATACACGTTCTAAAAGGTAGAGGAACATGGTGAATCTAACCTTAGTGCAGCAGTGCACTCCAGTGACCCCAACACTCTGGGAGGCTGAAGCTGGAGGATCAAAAGTTCAAGTCTAGCCTGGGCCACCTAGCAACTTAGCGATTTAGCAAGACCCTATCTCAAAATAAAAATTTTGTAAAGGTTGCAGATGTAGCTCAGTGAAGCAGCTCTGGGTTCAGTCCCAAGTACTAACAAAATAAGAAGAAAAATCAAGAGACAGTCTAAGCCTTTGACCTGAACAACTGGAGGATCAATTGCTTCTTATTTACAATGGGAAACTACATTAGATTAGGAGGTGACTTACATATAGAGAGGTTGAGAGGGCTGCCAGGAGGCTGGCAGGAGCATACAAGTGAAGTTCAAGGGAAAGAATTCTGTGTAGGGATTGTCAGTATACACATGTTATTGGAAGCTCTGAAACTGAGTGAGCTCACTAGGAGTGAGTATAGATAAGAAGAATTCAAAGATAGAGCCTCATGTACTCAAACCTGTAGAGGTTGGTGAGATGAATTGGGAGGAGCGTGATAAAGAAAGGCCAGCAAAGTAGGATGAAAATCAGGATAGGCTAGTGTCTTGAGATGTTACGTGAAGGCAGTGTTTTAAAAGGAGGGAATGATTCACTGTCAGAGAACATGAGGTCATTGATTTCCTTGACAGAGTTCTTGTGGAGTGGGGAGGATAAGCATAGCTGCAGATTTTCAAGGGAAAATGGGAAGAAAGAAATTTCAGCAATAGCCAGTTCTAGGAACTTTGCCTTGAAAGGGAAAACAGAAATGAAGTAGTGTCAGAAGGAGAAGTAGGATTAAGAGGGTTTTACTCAGATAGGAAATACAGCATTTTCTGCATACTGATTGGAATAACCCAGGACAAAGGGAAAAATTATTTTGCCAAAATTGCATAGTGTGGTCTGTTCTCCTTTGTTGATGCTATTAGTCTTTGTTTCTGTCTCTCTTTCGTTTCTTTGTTGAGTTTGAATGGTGGTTATGTCATGTCTGTTGTCATACGCCTTCTATGAGTCCTTTTATCTATTCTTTGAATTGACTTCAGAAATGCCATTGACTTAGCTTGGGCTGCCCTAACAAAATACCACAGCCTTTGTGACTTAAAGACAATTTTTTTCCTCATGGTTCCAGAGGGTGGGAAGTCCAAAATCAGTGTGCCCGCCAGTGTGCCTTAGGTGATTGTCACACATAGCCAGGCTTTCGATTTACCCCTTTTACTGTTAACTGAGCAAGATCAGCAGGTTGTAGGCTACATGCCACTCAGATACCCTTCTGCCATACTGTACCTGATGGTCTGCTTCTTGCAAAACTGGCAGGTGTGGATGTCCCACTTTCCTTAATATGCTGTGCTTCTTCCCAGAGCTCACTTATACTTAACTGGCTATCATAGCATTCAAGGCTTAAGTCTGCTACCATTTTTTGAAAGTATGAACTGTACTTACAGTGCCTGAGAAAGTTGCAAAAGCAAGCATCTTATGTACGCAGATCAGTGTTTCCATTTTTTAGAAATTTTATCACAAAATATAGTATACCTATAGAGAATGTATAAAATACAAATAAACATCCATGTAACCTGGACCCCAGATTCCCTCCTGATGCCCCTTCCCAAGCACAGCTCTTTCTTTTGTGAAGGTAATCGTTGTGGCCTGTTTAATAACCCTTTCCTTACTTTCCTGCTCGTTCTTTTCCAACTCAATTTATGGATATTTCTTAGTTTTATCAAATTTTTCCTTGTTTTCAGAAAGGGAAGTTACAAAAATGCCTTTATTGTTCCATCTTTAATAGGAGGCATATAATTGTTGTTAAGGAATTAGATAACCAAATAAATACTTGAATATACTGTATTTCATGTTTTTCTTAGCATCATTAATGAAATTGGTGATTTAGGTTTTTAATTGTTTTTTCCTCCTTAACAAATGGAATTGGAGGTCATTACAGCTAATGCCCCAATGGCAGAGGGCACACACTGTCCTGACTGCCAGTGCAGTGCATGATGTGCTAGTGCAGGCCATTAACATGCCTTGATTTATAGTTATCAGTGGTTGGCAATTATGCAATAGAAATTTTAAAGCTCCAGCAGTGTATTGTACACATTAGTCACTTCTTGGTATCAGAGTGAAAATGTATGTTCAAGTAAATTAAAATCTTTTTTAGGAATATGAAGCCATCTACCTTGCAAAATTAACAATACAGATGATGTCGCCGCTCCAAATAGAGAGGTCCTTGTCTGTTCATTCTGGTACCACAGGTAAGAATTTTTTCTTTGAGAAAACAAAGAGTGGAAAAGATCAATCCATTGCTTATACACAAGTTGTACCAAATCATTTAAATAATTTAGAAAAGTTTAAGTAAACTTGAATTAAAACAGGATAATTTGAAAAAGATTAATTTCATAATGAATAAATGTGTGTTGTAATGAGCTTTTGCACTGTGTGTACCACTGGGTACAGTCAATTAGAATATGCCAGTTAGAGGATCATTATCTACTTGTGTTTGGTTTTGGTCTTGCAGTACTGGAGATTTAACCCTAAGGGCTGGCACAAGCTAGGTGAGGAATGTACCACTGAGCTGCATCCCTAACCCTGCTTGGTTTAAAGTCTCCTAAGCAGTACACTCTAATTAAAAGATTAAAATAATACAAGGAGTCTGGATAATTTAGATGACTAATCAAAAATAAAGGATGAGACGGGCATGGAGTATGCATACACAGACACAAGGAAAAAGAGCTGGGGATGTAACTAGTAACCCCGGGCTCCGTGCCCTGTGCCCCGCCCCCTCAGCGTTTCTATCAGGTCGAAGGTGCGCCACCTGTTTGTCTTGCCATCAGTTTTTGACCTCTTTTTCCCTCCTTTGCTCTTTTAGGAACCCTCAGACCCCCTCATTTTCAAAGTTAATAATCTAAGCATGGTTATCTTCCTTTTCCAAGACTTTGCTACTCTTGCTTATTTCTTTAGTTTTAGCCCGCTAGATAGTCAAGGCACTTCAGTTTTTCCAGCCCTGTTCAGTGCAGTCTTCTTTTGAAGGGCAGCGTTGTGAGGTAGGAAGAACGGGTTGCATACCCAGAATGTGAACACAGACGACTGGGTCCACAAGTCCAAAACACTTGGCACTCCACTGCACTTCCTTGAGTAATAAAGCCACCTGCTCCCCTCCTAGGCTTAACTTCCAGTGATTATTGACCCTTCCTTTTCTTTGCTGCCTCTGTGTAGTCACTTTCTAAATCCTATTGGGTCCCTTTTCTCAATATTTTTTAAATTCCTTCTTTTTTATAGTACCCTTAACCTCAGCCTTGTTCAGGTCCATGTTAGTCTTCTATTGGAACTTGGTCTGTTTTCTACATCGTGACCAGACTTCTTTTTGTTTGTCAAAGCCTTTATTTGCCTTTATTGCTACAGAAAAAATATATAGATTGCCCTAAGTAGTAAAAGCCTTTCCGATTTTTTTTTTTTTTTTGAGACAGGTTCTCACTATGCAGTTCAGGCTGGCCTTGAGCTCACTCTGTAGCCCAGACTGGTCTTGAATGTGTAATGATCCTCCTGCCTCAGCCTCCCAAGTGCTGGGATTACAGGCGTGTGCCACCACGCCCGGCCAAACATCGGTTTGTTTTTGTTTGTTTGTTTGTTTGTTTGTTTTGTACTGAGAACTGAACTCCAGATCTTGCACTTGCCAGGCAGGCGCTTATGCTGCTAAGCTATATCCCTGGCCTTCCTTCCAATTTTTTAATTTGTGTCTCTCTGTCCTTTTTATATCTGTATCCCAGAAAACTGAACTGATAGTTTTCCTATTTTTTTTTAACACCCAAAATTGCCTTCCTGTTCTTGTATGTGAATTGCCATTTCTTCAGGAAAATATGATGCTTGATGCTCTCTGCCTCCGAACCCTCTTCATTCAGAGTTCCCTTAGAAGTGCAGTACTTCACAGCATCTGTATTTAGCTTTATGACTAGGATATTTCTTCTATTTGTATTTCATTGTATTGACAATATATTCTTATTCTTACTGTTTTGATCTTCTAGTGAAACATGAGTTTTGTATTGGAAGTTTTGTATTTTGCCCTCTGAGTTAACATTATTAGTGTGATTTAACATAACCTTCAGGGTATGAGTTTGAGGCCATGTCATTGTCAGGCACAAAACACAGCAGACTATGCCAGATCAGCTGTGCACTATACTGAGATTCAGATTTCATGAACGTAACTACTGGGGCTGTTGGTACAGGTTTGATTCTGTGTGGGAAGTTTTGTACCCTCTGCTACATGCCTTCCTTTTTGTCACCCTGGACTTGTTGATAATAAAACAACAGGTTCAGTGGGAGAATATCTTCTACTGCTTTTCATAACAGCATCTGTGAAAGTAAAAGGATAATTCTATCTAAAATTCATCCTACTGTGATTAATTTCTACAAGTTTATGACCTAAGTTACATGTTCATATGCCTAAAAAGCATAAATTTGGTAACCAAACTCTGGGTGCCATTCAGTTTCTCAAAAGTGCTAGTTTCACGCTATTTTAAAACTTAATTTTTGAGGGGCCAGGGATATAGCTTGGTGGCACAAGTGCCTGCCTGGCAAGTGTGAGGTCATGAGTTTGATCCCTGGTACCAAAAAACAAAACAAAACAAAAACTTAATTTTTGAGGCCAGGTGTGGTGGCACATGCCTGCTATCCCAGCACTTGGTAGGCTGAGGCAGGAGGATTGCTGCAAGTCCAAGGCCAGCCTGGACTACGTAGTGAGTGAGTCCAGGCCAACTTGAGCTGTGTAGCAATACCCTGTCTTAAAAAAAATTGTTTTTAAATATGTAAAATATTAAGAATTAACTACATTATTTAATTCTCAGGAATGAAAATATAGCTTGACATAAGGTTAAAAGGTTATTTGGGTAATTTCCAACAAACGAACTTGCTAAAAGTTTGCCATAAATTCAGTTATGAAATCATCTTATGTACATGATATAATGACAGATTTTTACTGGCTGTTACATTCTAACATGAATTTATTGAATTTCCATTTTATGTTCTCTCAATAACTTTTAGGCAGTTTGAAGAGAACACATGAAGAAGAAGATGATTTTGGAAACATGCAAGTGGCAACTGCACAGAATGGCTGACTCAAGAGTTACAGAGGGTGCAAATTTCTGTTCGGAAAGAGAAAATACTAAAGATGATAATAATGCAAAGTGGGAAGAACACAAGTAGTTTGCTTTCAGTTACATGTTGCTTGCAGACATGTTTCTCTGCAACTTGTTAAGCAACATTTTAAGAAGATGTTGGACTTTGCAGTAGATGGCACTGATGGTTTTACTCTTTTTTTTTTTCTTAACTTTACAGTTTTATTATAAACTAAGAATTTTGGACTTGCAAAGAGTTATTATTGCAATAATGCACTTTTCATACTTGAAATTTATTTGTATGATATAAAGTTATTACTTTAAGCAAAATGCAAGTTAGGGGGGATTTGTTTATCAATTTTGGGTAATTTATAACAAAAGAATTTCCTAAGGTTTGCTACAGATTCATTTTGTGTTCTATATATTACACTTAGAAAATAATTTTACAATTACATTTTATGATGGAACCCAACATAACAATCGCAGGAATCTACCACTTTCTTAGGATAAGTCAATAAATTAATGACCAGTTTTTTAAACTTCTTGATCCCTTGTTAATTAGCTATCCTTATTCTACTTAATCCAATTGATGCTTCATATTACCTTAATTCGTTTATTCTTTAGGGGAAAAAAGGCTTAATGATCAAAGAAAGATGTTTTGTTTTATAGTACAAGATGTTCAGAAAACAAAGGTAGCATTAAGACTTTCAAGTGACTTTCCTTTTTTCTCTTTTCTTTCAAAGTGCATAAATTTCTGGTTTTTTGAGACAGGGTCTTTCTGTGTAGCCCAGGCTGGCCTCCAATTTATGATCCTCCTGCCTCAGCCACCCAACTGTTGGGATTACAGGCTAGAAGTGCATAAATCTCAATATTGAGTTCTTGTACGGTGTGTCGTCCTCAAAACAGGACAGCCAACTTGCTGTGTTTCCTGTCCTCATCTCTCAAGTTCGTCCCAGTGTGAAGAAGGGCTCTCTGCAGTCCCCCATTTGTCTGGCGGTAGCTTTCATCCGCACGGCACCACTGCCTCACAAGTGGGTTTGGGTCCATGGGGGAGGATCTGCTATCGTCTCTCTGATGAGTTCAGGGTCCTCGCAGCCCTGGTAATCGAGTTTTTGCTGGAACACCCACAGCTCCCTGAAAGGTGCCAGCTTTTGGACAGGGAACCAGTGACCGGGAGTGTCGTTCATGAGTCTGTGTACTGCAGGGCCCAGGGCACTCCAGCTCCTCCCAGCTCCTCCAGCCCTCCCGGTTCTGCAGTGTAAGGGTAATCTTCCTGTAGAGTCCTTGTCCTCAGCCTCTCCTGATGCCTCTGAAATGTTCCACGTGTTGGTCATCTGGGAAAGAGCATCTGCTGACCAGTTGCTCCTAAAGGGTGGTCAGACAGGGCCGTCCCCAGGGGAACCCACGGGAGATGGTGGGTGCGACAGACTCCACTTGCCTTCCTTGGCCCCCCGAGAACCACTGCGTCAAGGATGTTAGGAACTGCAGTTTCAGGTTGGCTGAACAGTGTGTCAGACCCAGCAGTGACTTCCCGGAAGGAAAGCAGAAGCACCAGCTGGACTCGGCTGTTACGTCAGAGGTGAAGGCCCCAGCCGGGAAGCACGCACTGCCCTTGGAGACTCCCTTGGCCAAGGTTTCACTTGAGCTGGAGACAGGGATCATGCAGGACCCGTCTGCCAACCAGTCAAGATGGAGTCGTCCCCACAGGAGCCTTCGCTCGTTCCCACTCCTCCACCACTGAGCTACATCCCCAGCCCTTTTTTAGTTTTTGAACAGGGTCTAAGTTACTTGGATCTTGGAATCCTCTCTGCCTCAGCCTTCTGGGTGCTGGGATTACAGGCCTATCTGAGCCCGGCGTCTCACTGTCTTGTAAGATACGAGTGACAGTTTCCACTGCCGAACTCCGGAAATTAGACTGTCCCCCCCTGGACTGCAGGGCCCCGGTGTGCCGCCTGCCTCCCGGGTCTCCACTGCCAAGGTCCCAGCACCACCTTCTCAGCTGTAGCCCATGCACTCTCCCTCTGTGCTTTTTTGAAGCCAAATGTATTTGTTCTTCAGAGCTGCCTAGCTGTTAAAATTTTTTTGCCTAAATGAAGCCCCCAAAAAGAAAAGTGCCTTGCATCACTTTAAAAAAAAATGTTAATTCTCATTGACCTCTTAACTAGTTAAGTAGGCCAATGAAAAGTGCTTAACATTTTTTGTAACTGCTGTTTTTAAACTATTAGTTTTAAACTGAACCTTGAAGAAACATTACTTAATTATTTGGAATATGGCACATTTACTTTTTCACATTGTCTTGTTTCTGTGATGTTGTTCCAGCTCAGATGCTTTTCTCTGAAGATGAATTTATTGGAGAAGTGATTTGTTCATGTCTTTTGTGTATTGTAGTGTTTTAATTCGTTCTTCACATTGAATTCAAATTTCCCGCATAATTTACATTAGCAAAGTCACTTTTATAGATCTTTAGTTGTCTGTTACTTGTAAGTCATTTTAAAAAAAAATTGTTATTTTGAATATGTGAGATTTGAAAAGGAGTGTTTTTAACTTTCCATAGTTGATGACCTTAGGGCAGCACAAAGAAAACTCCTCTCCACCTCACTCTCATCCTCTTGAGGTGCTTCACAGATTGTTCCTTACTGATGGAACAATGTCCTATCTTTCTGAGTCTCAGAGACCATGCAAGGCAACGTGCTGCACCAGTTACTGGCTTACTTTCCTCCCTGAGATGTAGTGATACAGAAAAAGCTGTTACCTAACATAATGGAAGAGTGAAAATTAATTTCAAATGACTGTTAAGAGATAACTTTTTGGGCCAGGGATATGGCTCAGCAGCACAGCACCTGCCTGGCAAGCACAAGGTCATGAGTTCGATTCCCAGTACAAAAAAAAAAAGTTAAAAACTTCTTAACCCATGTGATATTCCTGTTCTCATTTTCACCTTCTCCAGTTTTACCACCGTGAAAACAGCAGATCAACCCCATGATGGTCCATCCTTGTACTGTGTGATTAGGTCATCTGGTGTAGTCTAGTGGAATCCAGTTTGCATCGGCTGTTCAAAATTCTAGTTGTGGCTTTTCTGTATATATACATTCCTGGGTAGGTCAGCGAAAATATCTCTTGCAATGTAATAACCAACCTATGATACTTCGTTCAGCAGAAACTCTGCTTAAAATAATTTTTATGAAAGTAAATGTGGATTTCACAACTTAGGCAATTGAGTTTTTGTTTAAATTAGTTTGGTAAAAATACGTTTCTAGAAATCTGACATAAAAATACAGATTTGGTGCCAGTTGCAGTAGTGCATGCCTGTAATGGCAACTACTCAGGAGGCTGAGACAAGAGGATTTCAAGTTTAAGCCCAGCCTGGGCAATTTAGTGAAACCCTGTCTCAAAAATAAAAGGCTGGGAATGTAGCTCAGTGGTATATAGAGGCCCTGAACCTGGGTTCAGGGCCTCTATATAAACTTAAAAAAAAAAGTTACTGAAACTAAGTTGTAGCTGATAATTTCCCACTTTTTCCAGCCATTATCATTTCTATGTTGTCACTCAAGTGCCTGCCCAGCACTATATACTAAAGACAGTTTCTCTTAAATGCAAGCAAAAGGAACTGCCATCCTCTTGAGTACAGTAGTAGTGAGTGTGGACAAAACACAATTATTTATTACCCTTTCATGTAAGAAACACTCATGTTTGTTTTTTCTTAGATCTGTTGGTCCACTTAACATTCAACTAGTTCTTCTGTTAGCTTCTCCTGTTCTTGGTCTTATTCCTGTGATTCGTTTATTTACAGGGATGTTTTGTGATAGTTAACTATGATAAACTAAACCAATCATGATGTTTTATTTTCTAGAGTATTTGACTAATACATGAGTGACTCCCCAATTTTAACATTAAATATGAACTCTGGGCACAAAATTTGAAGTGAAATTGCATCAAAACATAGGAAAATTGCATTACTTTCCATTTCAGAAGTATGAAACTATTGCAAATATTCAAACTGGAATGCCAGTTTTCTTCTAATTTCAACTAATTGTTTCATGTTAATTTTTTACTAGATGTTTAAACAATAGTTAGCTGTATTTGTATCTGTTCTGCGATGGAAATGTTAAAACCATGATGGCTTTTGCTATCAACTCTCAACTCAATTTGTAGAGCGGAATATTCATTCACTTTGGGGTGGGGGGATTTGTGCTTAATCCGAGTTTAGAAATAACGTCAGAAAATGTTAAGCATGTCCTTTTTGAGAAAATATAATGTCTCTAATTGTTCTATTGCCATGGTGATTCAAGTGAATTAGAAGTATTTAACTGCAGTCTTGAATTATAAAGTTGAGATGTATATATCAGGAGCTCAACTTGATGTAAAGTAAATGAGCAGTTACCTGCTGGGTTTTTTTTAAATAATTGGTTTAATCCATAATCCCATAACAAAACATAGCTTCACTTCAGTATTTATCTTTTTTTCATTCAACAACGCTCTAGTAAGGAAATAAGTAGATAAGAGTTTTTTTGTGCATTAGAAAAATAAGTTTCTAGGATCTCTGAATGCTGGATTTCCTTTGTTGTTCTTATCCATGGCAGCTACAAAACAAAAAATCACTCAATATTTTACATGTTAAATACATGTTAAAATACAGGTTTACATGTAAGCTCTCTTCTCAGTAGAGAGTTGCCATACCTCACAGTTCAAAGTGTATTCTATTAGATCAGTAACATTATACTGACATGTAATTGCAATTTACTATGCAGCAAAAATGATTCAAGAGGAGAATAATGTATAGTGTCTATTTACCTTTGTATAGGCAATTGCATATGTTACTCTACTTTTAATATTTGTACTTCGGTAAATGCTTATGTATGTATAGGAATGTCACAATGCAAGATGCTGCTAGCTCAGGCACAGAGTATTAAAATTATTTTGTGAAGACTGGTGGTTATATTAAAACTATTGTGCCATTATACCTCAAAGATTGAAAAGCTCATTTATACGGCTTTTGCCTCCAAACTTCTTCATTTATCTTTTGTGTAAAATAACTCAGTTTTACTCCCACAGATTAAAAAGGATAAATGAATGTTGGATATGGAGAAACACTGGTGACACACAAAATTATGGTCATTAGATTATACAAGCCCCAAATTCCAGCTAAAGTGTAATGGAACTCATGCCTGAAGGAAAGGGCAGATCCTGAACAGAACCACCTCCAGCCAATGAAAAAAAATGTTTTCATAGTATCCCTCTTCCTCTTTTAGCCTAACTATGTACT
>RJWT010017577.1:0-19283 GCA_004365215.1 Cuniculus paca | reverse complement strand
ACCCTGCCTTGGAGCCAACTGATTATGGACTGAAACCCCCAAAACTGTAAGAAATAAACCTCTCCTTCCTTCACTTTGGGTGTCAGGTATTTTGTCTCAGCAACGAGAAAAAAGTAACCAAGACAGACACCCAGTCCAATTTTATTGAAGACAAACTTTCAAGCATCAAGTAAAAAACAGGCTATGCTCCTGCCACAGTGTATCTGGTTTTGAATAATTAATCTAAGTGTCAATTTTTCATATGATAAACTGAAGATAACTTTGTCACAATAACTTTGTAAGGTTGATGCTTGCAAAATGATATGTGAAAAATAGAATTCTCCAAATTTTGTTCAATGATCAGATGAGGAGATAAACCGAAAGTATTAACATGATTTCTACAAGTACAGTACTAGGAAGAATCAGGGTCACATGACATTGAATTGTTTTGGCTACATTATGCTTTCTTAACTAAATGTTAATATAAAATCCAAAGAAGCTTTAGGTTAATTGCATTATCCAATAATCTGAATACCTTGACAACAAGCTTTGGTGTACGTATCTATGAGAACACAAATAATATTTTTGTAAATATTTCAATTTTAAAATCCTCATACCTCTCAAATAAATGAATACTTACATGAATGCATTTTAAATGTGAAAAATTCTGAAGATGGCATTTTTAAGTATACAATTCAGATTCAATATATGAGTAGAGTATATCATATCATATTTGCAACATGCATTATTATAATCCTATCATACTTAGTAAGTACAGAGTAGGTAAAACTTCCTGATTAGTGCACTAGAACCTCAATATACTCCACATCAACTGAGATTCAAGGGATAAATCCTCCTTTTTCTGTCTCAGCTAGTGTATATGCTCTGGCATAAGGATGCTGACATCCACCAACAGGACAAATCACTAGTTGATAGAAAATATAGTCACTTTTTTTGTATTATAGCCATTGCCAAACTTATTCTAAAGATGTATTTTGTGAGCCAGCAGTGTTCTTTAGTTCTTATGAGGTTTTTACGAAAAGTGAAAACATTACTCATAAGCAACTACAGAGAGCTATAAAACTAGCTTAGTAGATAAAAAACATAAACATTTACTTTATTTAGAAGTAAATGACTACATCTTACGTACCTTCCTTATGGCTTACTCTTGCATTGAACCAATTCCAGATCCAGCAGTACTTACAGAAAATCATCAACATTTCTAACCCCTCTATTAAAATGTGCAGATACACATGCTTCAGATTAATGTGCAAATGTAATAGTCACAGATTACTACTGGCAACCCTTGTGCTTCTTAATAGTTAATATATTTCAAAAGAATAGGCTTAAAATAACTTTCAATTTGCATATATAAATGGGGAAGTTTTAGTTTCTGTGTATGAAATTTACAAAACTCTAAGGATTTCTTACTGGGATGTGATTCCTATCCTAAGCCAGTTCATTTGTAAATCATCTAATGATATTGAAAGAGAATTATCTCTTTAAAGGTGCACACTAAATCTACATCTCTTTTATCTCAAAATTCTACATGTCATCGGAGAGATTATCTATTTAATCCACATGTTGCATCTCCATAAATCTTTAATTCATGAGCACTGCAAGGGTATGGCATTGTTGAATGGATTATTTCCTTGAATTCATTATCAATAGTTCTAGAGCTGTTTTGTGTTCACCTTTATGTCCCATCTTCTAGACAGAACAAATTATAGACTTCTGGAAGAGTAATTTTTCTTATTGTATAGAACACAGCTGGCATTTTCCTTAGCATCAAGAATAATGCTTTGCAGGTCTAAATTAATGAACTGTGACCACAGTCACAAAAGTCCACTCAGAGATGCTAAGAAAAAACAAACCAGGCTCTAAAAAATTTCTTCAAATGATGCAGGTAGAGAACATCATCTAGAGTTTTCTGAATGAACTGGCCAGTGAATTCCCAAACAATGCCCTGCTTCTTATAACCCTACCAAGATAAAAATAATTGAGAGAAGTACATATGCGGATATTTGTGTTATAATTCTACAAATAAATAATAAATCTGCAAAAACACGTTTTGTAATTGCTTTGTTGAAAAACAATGAATTGTTTAGACTACTCAAAGCCACCATGGATTCCCAGGCACTAGCCCCAGGTGAAATGCCAATCAGTGACCTTCAGTGTAATGGAATCTCATGCTAGCTGACACAGTGTGTGGCACTAGTGATTGCCAACTGGAGTGCAATCACAGTTTTCCCCACTTCTCAGTAACTATTAGACTATAAATGGAATTTCTTCACATTTCTCGTCTCCTTTACTTGATGTTTCTGCTACAAATCAGGGCAAAAAACTGTAAACCGGCCAGTTACACAAAAGAAGAAAAAAATTACAAAAGAAAAAAAAAAAAACTCCTCCAAAAAGCTAATGAGTTTATAGCATATATTGACTGTTTGCTATTGGTAGATCTTTGTAGTCAAATAGTTTTGTTTTGCAAAACTGAATTTACCGTCCTCTTTTACTGAGTTCCTTAGAAGATTATTTCTGATAGGACTAAAACCTAATCACTTCACATTTCCTAAATACCAGCGTATATGTGCTAACAGGTAAAATAATGTAACATGAAACATAATTTTATGCTCTTAGAAGTCAGTGACATTTAGTGGTTGACATTGTTTCTGAAAAAGTGAGACTCACTTTAAGGGGATATGACAACTATTTATTCATAGCTAAACTGTCCAAATCAAATCCTGTTGATACCTCCTATTTTAAAAATTTATTATTTTTACTTTTTAAATATTAAGAAACACTTTCTAAGCTTTTTCTATGCTGTGATTCCAATATTCATCCAAGTGTTGTGAAAACGGCAATGTAAAATCAGGACGTAAAACTGAGCTAAAGCTTCGTTGTCAATTGTTTTACATATTCAGGAAAGGTGTCTGTCTGTCCGCCTGTCTCCTCTCTCTCTCTCTCATATTTCCTGGAAGTAGCTACAAATAAAATGAAAAATGGCCACAGTAAAAGAAGACAGAAAGTTTCAATCCACAAAAATATCAAGTAAATACTGAAAAGGGTAAAACATCCTAACATAAGCAAAGATTCTACATTATTTTAAATGATCATTTCCAATCATCGATAATTCATTTAAATTCACATTTTTGTATTTTTTAAAACAGAAGCACTCACTTAACCTGCTCTCTCCACACCAAAAACAGTGACTAGTAAGTTAGACTTACACCTCTATTGGCCTCATAAAAAATAGCTGCCGAAACAACTAAGCCATTGTTCTTGTCTAAATTCTTCCGAGGTGGCAAGAAAACTACATTCCTGGGCACTGCATAATCTTTGTGCCTGACCCCCCCAAGAACCTTTAAGTCACATTCACTTACCCCCAGAGGGCAACCCACTATTGTACCCTCTCCACTTTCCAGCCACCTATGAACAATGGACAGTAATTGCAACTGTCACGGGCAGTCGGCAGGAAAAGTAACCCAGCACTTTTTTCCCAGTTTACTGCCAAACCTGAGCTGAGCACCTAATAACCATGCCCCCAACAGAAGAAAGACCTACAGTTGCTTTTAAAATGCATCTAAAAACAGCTTTTTGAACAGAACCAGAGGACAATAACCAAACTTGTGCTCTGAATGTGAAGCTCAAAAAACTCAAAATTAAAGACAGAAACTTCTTTTGTGATCGTACTGTAGCTTCCTAAACTAACCCCCAGGCAAGCCTGAAAGGACAGCTGAGCCTCTTTCCTCTAAGCTTATCGTCGCTGCTGTGGCTGCTTTTAAGTTTGACTTGTGAAGGAAAACGAGGGAGGGAAAAAAAACGTTTGTCCTCCGATGGAATGAGATCACAAGGCTTGGAACAGCCGTCCTCTCTGCTCCACTCTTAGTTATTACCTAGGTCAGCGGAGAATAAAGGACCTCGCAGGATACAGGCTGTGGCGCAGGTGCAAATGGGTTAAAATCCATCAAAATAAGATGAAAGACCCGCTACTGTCCAGAACGAAACTTCCTGGTTCTTAAACTTTGTCTTCAGTCTCTTTCAGGCATGTTAATTATCAGTCATTTAAATTATTTCATGATAGATTTTGTTCAGTGAATTTATTGATTAGAACTCATTTACTCACCATTCATTCACCCTTAATCACATTCTGAATGTATGTAATTCTAAACAATTTGGACGAATAAATGAAATATTGAAACATTTTGTGGAAGTTTTCAAATATCAAGACGTGACTGTCATGCAGACCAGCAGAAGATGAGTGACTTGCTTTTCTTCAGGATACTGAGATGTGGTAGAACTTTAAGAAAAACAACTGCCTCTCTCACCAGAAGAGCGCTTACAGACACACATACGCAAAAAAGCTATTTACACACATTTCTATGCGTGTATTAATATAAACCTGGTGATGTTTTAAATATATGGCTAGAACCAAAGAATAAATACGAAACACACAACTAAAAATCTTAATATGAATGAGCAACTATCTGACTTTCTCAGGATTTATCTTACTTTAGAACTTAGAATACATTTTCTATTGGTAACAAACAGGAGATGTATGCTGTCTATCAGGCCCTGAGAAAACTCATTTTTAAATTAATTGAAAGGTTCATTTGCTTCTATTTCTAGGTGAGCAAATTAAATCTCCCTTTGCTATTAGTAGAAGTTTCTTAAGATATGAATATTCAGTATTTTCTGTAGTCCATATAAAATTTTCCTTGGTTGTGCCTAATTGCACATACACACTGCCCTTATTGATAGTAAATAACCTTGTATTATACCTTCTCATTAATCATTTCTGGTTTCAATTACAGATTATGTACGTTCATATTTCCAATATGTAAAATGTATACCATTGTGTTGTAAGATGCAATTTTTAAAGTCCCTGTGGGTATACTTCTATATCTGAAGTAAATTGTTTAAGTTTGAAAAGAAGAAAAACCAAAGCATGTTAAAAATATCGTGGGGTTATTCTGCTAAAAATAATACGCCATTCAAAAGGTACAAACAGAAAATGAGAATGCTGATGACAAAGATCTAATATAGACAATTCATGAAGGAGAAAAAGGTGGGGCCACAAGTATTTCATCGCCATTAATATTTCTGAATATCAACTTTATTTCTGTACACTGGATCAAAATCACTACACGTATATTACCTTTTATTTCACCAAAGTTCCCTGATCCCATTGCAAGAAGCTTGTCTTTCCAGTCCTTTGAGAGTAGTTTTTCAATGCTGGGAGTTTCTAAGTAAAGAAAAAAATATAAGCAAGTCAACATGACTGTTTTTTACAATGGGGCTCATTAAAAGTCTATCTGCTAAAAATAAGGCCATCCCCATCCTGGCCCTAGTTCATAATGACTTCATCAACAAACTGATAACAGGGGAGGGAAAAAGAATATGTTTTGTCACCTGCTGTTTCAAAATCATTAGCTTTCTCCTCTTGCGGAACAAAGCCATACTAATTCTTTATGACAATGGGTACATATAAACCTGCAGTTCATTGTTTTTCAATTTGGTGAACAAATTCTTGCTATAATGGATGCTTGTCAATTTCAGGGTGTTAGTCTGCAGTCAAAAAATAATTATGTTGATAAAATGCAGAGTAAAAAAAGGCAAAGAATTAGCTCTTAAATCTGCTACATGTAATTATATCCCTCTGTGTGTTTACAATTACATCCACTTTATAATATGTGTTTAACATCGTGTGGTAGTAAGCACACTGTGGCAAGATTTGCCAGTACCGTGAACATTTTTAAAAAGTTGATATAAAAAAAGGTTTAAAAAGAGTGCAAAATCTAGAGAAGTGAATCATGCCTATAATGGAAACCTATTATTTGCTTATTTCAGATTTGTATCATACTCTTAAAATGCCCTGTGTTGGGTCAGGACACACACATTTTAGAGACCAAGGTTATGCTTTAGTCTGGTATTTGTTTTTTATATACAACATGGCTTTGACCTCTTCTTTTGTGCTGAATTTTAATGTATAAGTAAATATAAATGCTAATAAAACTCCCAAACATTAAACTCAGTTCCAAACAATGTAATTGTATATTCTTGTCAGCATTTAGATGGGTACACAATTACAATGGCTTTCAATCCCACTATTAGCACTGCATTCAGTTAGAAAATGGAGTGTACTAAAAGATAAGTGTCCCAGTATGCTCCATCTAAATAACAATACCCACACTTATTATCTGGATCTAAGACATGCACAGCCATTCTCCACATTGGTGTTTATGTGTATTTGTGTTTGTTCAGGCATTTGTTTACCCCCTACTAGGAGCATAAAGGGAGTACATGTTAACTTATCAAAGGGACCGTCTGTCCTTGAGACCATAAGATTATTAGAAACTGGTTAATTTTCCCCGCAGTAACATGCATTTGAAGGAGTCTTCATCGTCATCTTTGGTTAATGCCATGGACTTTTTTCAGGGCCTCGTTTTAACAACCATCAATTATCAGAGTCACAAAGCCTGCATGTCGTTTTCAACAAAGCAGGGACATACTGCATTGACTATTTTGATTTCAGATGTCAAAAATGTGAGGAAATTATGATGATGAAAAGTGTTGAATACTGTTTTACACAGCCCACATAGTAACATATATGGTGCAAATACACAAATGCATACCAAGACTACTATGTACAGCTTTACCTATGGAATGTGTAAAAAGTATATTCTCTCTTTGTCACAAAATACATATCCCGATTTTTCATATTTAAGGAATAAAAAGATACTGAAGAGTTTACTTTTATGTTTTCTTAAAATACCCCCATTTTTATCATACAGTTTGTCAAATGACAATGGCAAGTCTGAGAGTATCGAAACAGTCATATCGTAACCAATATTTCTGTTCGCTGAGGCTTTAAAGGTAACATTAAAATACTACTGCACAGATTTCCACCGTTTCTACATTTCCAGTAAACACTTTGTGAGCAAAAGCATTTCTCAAACCTTATCAGAGTAGGTCAAACAAACACCACTGTTTCTTTTTTCCAGCACTCCACAAAAATTCTTGAGTAGCATGTAAACAGGGTACAGCCAATATGGTATTTGCAATAGAGTACTGTCAGTCATTAAAAGCTAACAAACCTTTGCAAAGCAGGAATGCAGCAATAGAAATCCATTGTGCACTGACAATAGGCCCCTAAACCTCCCTGCACCAAAAGCAGACCATTTTACTTTTAAAGCTATTGTCTGCAAAGTCCATGACAAAGCTTTTCCCCTGCAGCTAGACAAAATATTCACTGTAGTGTGCTCATAAAGAAACAGAAGTTTTCTAAGTTGCAGAGTTAAAGAAACAGTCACTAGATTTCTGAAACCTGCAGAACATTCTTGGCCTCTTTATTAAGTAGTATGCGCAGTGTATAGAATCACTTTTTTCAAGTACTCAACTTTTAGGATATGCTACAGAAAACTGAATAACTTCTTCAAGACCAAGCTATTTGGAAAATCAGAGACACATCTAACTTAGGGTTGTCATGTCTATAGATGAGTAAAGACACTTATACTTAAGTGTGGATGAGGTCTATACATTAAGTTCAGATTCAAATGTATTTATTGAGCAGCCTATTGGACAGGAACTAGGCTGGAACATTTTAACTGTATATTCCTCATTTAATCACAGCAACCAACCGAAGACTCAGAGTGTGTTATTACATCTATTTCCCAAGTTAAAACACACACACACTCACACACACGAGGAATAATGGACTGATCTAAGGTTTTCACACGATGAACTGGGAAGAATTAAGGTCTTGAACTTTTTTCCTAAAGATTCATCTGTTTCACACATGATGAAATGATAATGAAAGCTACCGGTAAAGGCCAAGTGCCAAGTAGTACACTAAGTCCTTTACACACAGTATCTCGAACGTCTCACAATAATATTCTGAATTACATATTGATACATCTATTCATAGTTGGAAAAAAAAGTTTGAGGAGATATTATAACCTGCCCAATATGGAAAGAAATTCAACTTATTGGATTTTGAAGTCTCTGCTCTTACACACACACACACACACACACACACACGCACACTTTTATCTGTAATACAATTCTGGAAAGTAGGAAAAACTATTGCTATTAACTCCACCAGGTGAATGAAGAAAAATTTAAAAGAGAAACTTTAAAATTTTCCAGGGTAATATGTATATATGAGTAACAACTATGAGATTAAAAGGCGTGATTTTTTAATAGTTTTCATGATCCTAAAATTGCAGTCCAATTAGATGATATTGCATTTTAGGGTACTGGACAATTTATTGAAAACTTATGAATAGTGCAGAGGGACACAAGGAAATGTTTCATTTTACTTATATGTGAATGGAATGTTGTGTTGTAAGTCAAACAACCTGAGTTGTCATCAAGAGTGACATGCGAGGGTTGGGGCATGGGGTTGGGGTGGGGTGGAGGGTATATGTACAGGATTTCACCTACTTGACTGCTTCATCTGAATTTCTGTAAAATAAAGAGTGTCTACAAATCCACATCTTACATTCTACCAACTGCTACAGTTTCAGTTTGTTTACACTGGTAGTACTCTAAGTAAGAAATGATCTCATAATAAAGATCATAGTGGATGAACAGTGATTGAACTTCTCTAAAAACAGTGAAGTTCTCAAAAGAAAATTCATAATTAGAAATGTAAAACATCCTATATTTAAATATACCTGTTCACCAATGTGTGAACTTTAACACAGTGATTTAAGTGCTGCTTCACTATTTATAGAGTAAAACAGATAACAATTATCTATTTAACAATTAATTTTGTAAAAGGGTGTTTTAAACAACACAGAATTGTATTTTGTACTATGAATATGTTACCATGCTGCACGCATAGTAATTTGCAAACGTTCAAGTTTTGGTCTTTTATTTTCATGTTAAGGTATTGTTGTATTGTTTGTGTTCTATTTTCGGGGTTTTTTGGGGTTTTTTTTGTTTTTGAATTGTTCCTTTGTTTGTTTTCAAATTGATCCTGGGGCTTTTGCACTGATCTGCATCCCAAGTTCTTTTTATTTTGAGACAGGGTTTCTCTAAGTGGGTGAGCTGACCAGGCTGGAGGAGGACTTTCGATCCTCTTTCCTCAGCCTCCTGCAGTGCTAGGATCATAGGTGTGCTCCCCCATACCTGGTTTTTGGTGTGTTCTTAATGTAAGCACCTGTAAAGGTTCCCCTGAGCATTCTTTCTCCTGAGACGCCAATCTCCGAAGCAAAGGAATATCACCATTAGTTTCAAAATGGGAACTACAACTTCCTATATTAAAATAAATGTACAAGTCAAATAATAACTATTTCCACATAGTATTTCAGTTTACTGAATGCTGCTCAACATGTCAATTTGTCAGTAGCACATATAGCTATGACATCCATTTCGTAGATGAGGAAACTAAGGTTTAGAAACTTCCTTTGTACAGTATCATTTATCTAGAAACTACAGCAGATGGAATACCAAACCAAATCCACTTAATTCCAGGATCTGTATCTTTAGGGGAAACTTAAATCATATGCTTTAAATGGGAAAATAAAATAGATGTTAACAAGATAACAAAAAATGAAAGATATTCTTCGCTAGCCCACATATTAATATTAAGTTGAGTCTACTTGGTTACTTCTGTTTGTTCGGCTATATTTGCTTGTTTTCCCCCTCCCACCCTTGCTTCTTTGGTTCACATATGCTTCTTCACATCAGTGCCTATGGCAATCCCCACCAATGAATGCCCCCCCGACTGTGCCAGCCATTGTTCCAACAGCATCCTGCCTCTTTAGGGGCTGTTCATTCCCTATAACTCGCACTCCGTTTTCCCTTCAGTGCCAAATACTCTTAAGACTGACTCCCTCATCTGGAACAATGAGACCTGGAGACTCATGCCAACATATTGTAATTCTCCAACAAGCTGCCAGTGCCAAGAATTAAACCACATTCGCTCCAGTGCAGTAGCTCTACACATAAGCTCAGGTTTTTGCTTTGTGTTTATGTAGGGTCTTTTTTTTTTTTTCCCTTTTAATCTCCCTTGAGCTGCTGTGGTAGAGCTCACTGAAAAATTGAACAAACAAAAAGTATGTATGTATAATATTTGACTTTAAAAAAAAAAATACCAAGAGTTCGATCATACAAATCTGCCACTGTTTATACTTTAACTTTGTAGCTGAAACTAAACTGTGTTATTCTAGACATGGGGTAGTATACACATTTATGAATAGAAATATTTTTTTTGGAAGGAACAATAATATAGTTGAATTTCAAAATATACCAATACTATCCCTAAAGTCAATAAATAAAAGCATATGTAGATTATTGATGTCATAGAATCATAATTTTACAGCTAAAAAAATCCTTAGATATCATTTAGATAAGCATTTTATAAAAGTAATTTATCAAAACATTTATCAGACATCAGTGGAACATAAATGGTGTTCAAACAAAATAGCATTCCATTGTCATGTAAATCTAATTTTCATTCAACAAATTTTGAGTTTCATTTCTTTAGGATATATCTTTTTAGTTCTTCACAGACTGCCAGTCTTTAAGGAAGTTACAGATTATACAATATTCTTCAAATATTTTACCGGGGAAATTAGTTTGCAGAGATGATTATTTGGCTCAATTTAAGTAATAACTGACCTAAGTAGACCTCTGTATTTTACAGACTGAAAATGATAAATTAGTTTAAATAACTTGTCCAAAATCACAAATAAAATTAAGGATAAAGGCAGAGTTTGAAGCATAATTCTCAGTTCAATGTTTTCTTCAATACCTGTACTACAAGTGTTTTGTTTGCTTCGTTTCCTTTTGAATCCTTCATTAAAGGGCCAAATATCTGAAAAATAAAAATTTGGCTTCATTTTATTCACCTCCTCAGGTTTTCATTGACAATTATATGACAGTAATCCTGTTATAATCAGGTAGTATTAACTTAATATTCTACTCTTAAAAACTTTCATCTGATAGCCACATGAACTAAGGAATAAAAACAAGTTAGTGCATTATGCCAAGTATAGTTTTCTTCAGACAGGTAATTATAATTCAATATTCTATGTGTTCCTATATGTTTGCTGAATTAAGGAAAATATATTTATTTTTAAAGAGACAACTGGGATAAACCTGGAAATCACATCAGGAGGAATTCAATTCTTGCTGACAACAGCTACAGGTACAGATAATATATGGGTTTTTTGTTTCTTTTTCCTTTTCTTTTGGTACTGGAGAGTTAATATACTGCCTTCATGCTGTGTTACGTCTCCAACTTTTTAAATTTTGAAACAGGGTCTTGCTTAGTCACTAAGATGCCAAACTGGGCCCCAATAATGATCCTCCTGCCTCAGTATCTGAGTTCTGAGAATACAGGTAGGTTAGAAAAACTTTTACATATGGAGAAAGTTATTTGTACACTAAAGACCAGGAGGTCCTCAAACAGTCTCCTTAGCCAAGCCCTGAAGCTACTCTACCACTGGCAACAAGTTTTTCCAGGAAATGTTAAAATTATACATAGAACAACACACAATAGAAACACATCTGAGATTCCAAACCATTAGGATTTCAGTAAGCCTTACTTTTACATGTAATTATCCTGAGGTGAAATAAGCTCTAGAAATACTTTTAATATTGCCAAATAACTGTTGTTTCCACTTGAAAGTTAAGAGCTTGTAACAGGAAAAAAAAATGTCTTTGGCTGACTTGTTTTGAAATTTTTAAGGTGTAATCAGTGTCTGGAAAGAGCTATACCTAAATCATTAGTCACAAGTTTAACCTTTCTCATTGTATTAGATGATATAATTAAAACACCTGTTCAATTACACCCAACACTGTATCATGTTTTAGAAAATCTTTTGTGGTTGATTAATATGGCTTAATTAATACAGTACACTTTATATGTACTCTTTACAAGACAGCTATATATTTTTCATAAAAATGTCCATTAATAGATAATTTATGAGTGATAAATTATCATTTCATCCACTGCATCAGAATGTGACTGTATTTTCTTAAATAGACGAACTCTGTTTTGTTTTTGTTTCAAATGTTAGATCCCAGCAAAAATACTACAAAGTATTTGAGGGGAGCATTTAAACAAGTAATTGCAAGCAGTAATTTCTCATGTACAAAATCTCCTTTGTGTTTTATTACTAAACATAAAAAATAATAATTTAATATCATAAAACCTGACTCCATCACTAGCTTTTTTTGTGATGTTTGGCAAGTAATTTAACCTCTCTTCAATTTACTCCCCTGAAAAGAGGATAATAACTGCACTTATTTCATGTTTGCTGAGATAATTAATTTATGTAAAGCACTTAAAACAGTGCAGGCACAGAATAATACCTAAAAATGTTAACTAAATTATACCTTAAATTTAGTATAAAACAATTCAAGAAAAGTATTCCAAAAATAAAATTACACATATGATAATCAAAAGCTTCAACCAAGGACAAGAATTCTACCTATACCGATTTTCATAATGATCCACTATTGGGCTTCTTAGTTATCTAACATAAAGAGAAGGGTACAGTTGTATGAGGGATGGGGAAGGGGTCCTTTCCATTAGGTTCATGTATAAGATATCCAAAAACAACATACACATTACGGATAGACTCAACTAACCTGTTTTTATGTTTGTTTTTCAGTTTTCTTTCTAACTTTCTGAAAGTTTTATCAGATCTTCAAAGATATCTAAAGCTTTTTAAAAGCCAGTGCTTTGACAAGTCGAAGGGAGCAACAAATAGCTTTGTAGTGCTCTTTTCCCAGGACCACTCAACCAACACTACCAGTTATTATTTTTATTTATTAACACTATAGCCTTGTCCTCCATCGTTGCTCACTTACCCCAACCCCCCAACAGCAAAACATTTTAACATTTAATAAAAATGGGAGAGCACAGGACTCTTGTGCAAGGCTTTTTTTTTTTTAATAAAGTGCACAGGTAATGAACACTGTCCATTTGGATCTGAATAATTTATGATGTCAGCATTATGTGGGTAAAGAGATATGAATCAAGTTCCAACCATTAGTTACAGTGAAAGAGTTAAGACTGATGAGGAGAAAGAAGCAAAAGGTTTACCAAGAAAGAAGGGAGAGAAAAAAAAAAAAAAGCAACTTGATAGAAAACCAGGAGCAAAGATGTTTATGAAACATATATATTAGTCAATTTATAAAAATCAAAACTTATAAAAGATTTTTGTGACTATTTTTATTAAATTCATCAAATAAGCAACTTTATGAGACAGTAATAAATCTTTTACTTTTTGTATATTTCATTTAAAATAGTATTTTCTCTATTACATATATTTGCATTATACATACATGCAAGAAAATCTAGTATGTATGTATATGTGCAAGATAATTATACTACTAATCTCTGTTTATCAAAAAGAACAATTTGTGCTGTCGTTGTTTGATTGTTTGATCATTTTTTATGCCTAGATCTTGTAACCTGAACAACTACTTCTAAGATAACAATATGGAATGTATTAACTAGTGTTGATTTCTTAATTTTTTTAAAATTCTGTATTATTTCTATCCTTTTTTTCTGTTTTGCTTTCTAAAATAAAAAAAAAACTAGAAAAGATGTAAGAACTAAATTATACAGTATGAGGTATATGAGAATCAGAAATATTTGAAACAAAGTCTTAATTTCACAAGACTAATTAACTAACTGAAAAAAGCTTAAGACAGTTTAAACAAACTACCCTTTGTAAAGATAAGAATGTATAATTCTAAATAAACTACACATAACCTTTGATATATTTAGGAAAAGAGTTAAATGGATGTATTTTTGAATTATAAATTGTTCAAGTAACCCCTATAAACAATGTATTTACATAATGATCCACTTAATTAAATATCTAGGACATGCTCAAGATAAAAATTAATGATCATATTTGTAGAATATTGTTGTTCAAAATTGAGAAACTAGGAAGTAGAGAAGGGAACATAAAATTTCAGAAATAGAAAATCATTTAACATACATTAGAATACGAAGTCCAATACTTCAAAAATACGACAGAATGTTTTACCACTGGAAGTGAGAATTAAAATGCATACAGCCTGATGCTAAGCCACTACACATCCTGGGTCTTCTCTATCACAACATATGTGAACACAAATCTCAATCTCAGCCTGCCAGATGCCTGAAAAGATAGGAACAATAAAAACTGACATGATTCATATGATAAATCAGGAATTGTGATATGCAGGTAGTTGAATAGTTCAGACGCTTGTTACAATTCAGTTTATATATCTTTATACCATAACACATATATAGTCAGATTTTTAAAAAAAGAAAAATATTCCTTGATTTTTTAAAACTTGTATAACAAAATAAGCACATAGTCTTTTCAACCAATGTAGCCCATCTGCCTTATCAACTTGCTATATTTGATCTCTCATAACCTTTTTATGAATTTTGGATTGTGTCCATTATAGAGTAATTTTAGATGAGAAAATGCAGTAGCTGTATTTCTAATGTTCACAAACTCACATATAAACCTGCAGTCACATGTTTGCTACAGCATGCTGGGGCTCCCAAGAATGCACAGAAGCAAAGCAAAGCAATAGCAAAATCTCTAAGCCAAAGCCAACCTAAAAGGGTTCTCTTTAAAAAGTACTTTCATTTACAAAGAACAAGATAAAGAATATAAAACAGAAAGAAAACGAGAAAAGTTTTAAAAAACAACTGGATAGAGAAGGTAAAAACAGACTGGTTTTACTTTTCCTGTATCACCAGAGCCCTTAGTATTTTTTTAATGATAAAGGCAGTGTATATAAAATTAGATACTATCATCTATCCACACAAGGTATGATCAAAATACATTCTGAATGCTTAAATTCAAAAATTTTATTACACCTAAAGACACACTGCCATTAATCCCACTCAAAATATTCCCCCGCTTTTTTTTTTTTGTCTTTTTGAGACAGGGTCTCACTGTGCAGTTCAGGCTGGCCATGCGCTCACTTTGTAGCCCAGGCTGGTCTTGAACTTGCAACGAGACTCCTGAGACTCCCGCCTCAGCCTGCCCAGTGCTGGGATTACAGAAGTGCCCCACCCCGCCCAGCTCATATTCCCCCTCTTGTGGAAAGCACTTGTCCCTTCGTTCTCATCACTTTCTGAAGCACTTCCGGAAGTCCTCTTTTGTGTGTGAGTTTTGTAAGGAGGGATTAAAAGTGAGCACTGCTGCTCAGTGCCACCCAACAGAAAAGCGGGCTGTGTGTCCTCACCCACCTTACTCTGGACTTGGTGCTGTGCAACTCCTGGCTCTTCCTAAAGTCAAAACGACCAAGAAAAGTAAATATTTTGAATTGATGCAGGACAAGGTTGCCACAACAAGGTAACTAAATACACTCCCAAAAGAGGACTTCTAGATCTGCTTCAGAAAGTGTCAAGAAGGATGACGTAAGTGTATTTGAAGCAAAGAAAAGTACCTTGAGGGACATTAACAACAGTATGTATTTTACTATACTAGTTTTTAAAAATTTTAACCATGCACTGTATTTCAATCACACCTCAGATATTTATTTCATTTCTGAATGGATGGCTGTATAAAACTATTCCCTTTGCTTTTAATGGCCTACTGTACTATGTGAGCTATCAGACTATTTATTTTAAAAAACAAAATGTATATCTTATATAGAAACTATTTTCTTTATTTTGTACAATTTGCATACAAAATGCATGTATACACACACAATTAGAGGCATCATACCTTTCCCATGTATGACAGAATCACAAATTAGGCCCCTACTGAGCCCCGCAAACCTGCAGCACTGAGATATAGACACTAAGACATGGCCTCTAATCTCAAGAAATTCGCCATTTCCAAAGGAGATGTACAGATTGTAAACAGACTTTAAAATCTTGGATTCAAATTGCTGCAGTGTCACTAAGTTGCTCTACTCCTGTCTCATTTATTGCAACAAAATTAGAAAGAGTGCTTTACCTGAATTTAATTCACTAATGAAGTGTAAATAATTGTGTAGATAGATTTTTTTTCCCTTAAATTCTACTAGTATTGCCATAAAGCAAGAATTCTAAAGTAATCTGTTTATCAATTGAACCTGCAATAAAAAATTCTACTAGGTAATAATTTCCAAAAATGGGACCAATTTCTCATCTTGTACACAATTAAGAAAATAATTGAATCAAACTAGGGAGATAAAGTTAAATTAAAAGATCAGTCTATGGATAAGAGTAATAGAATGAATTAATTCAATAAAAAGTGTGCACTATGTATTTCTCCAGGCATAGAGGGGCACAATGGCAGTGGCTGCTGTGTGTCCAGCTTTTTTTATCACAGGGAAGTTGCTTTAAAATTCAAAATTCCAGGGGTCACCACCGCGTCTCATTCATTATGTCGTCTTTGGACTACAGGAATATGAAATTTTCTTCATTCCCTTTGACAAATAAATACAACTTGGGAAATAAAAAGTATGGATAAAACACCCTATTTAACTATTAGAAAACTGAATTTAAAACTTTTTACAAATTAATAAGACTTGAGTAGAATGCAGTCAATTAATTCTTAGGAAGGAGAAGAACTGCACCCAAGCTACACTGCCATTTGAGTGATAATTAAACATTATCTTCTAATACTTTCCTATTTTACAATTCATTCTCATGTAGCCTTTCAAGTGCCAAGGGAAAAAAAAAATCAAGATGAAATGCAACAAAGATTTACCAATGAGTCCCTATATATTTTAACTATTAAATAGAGGAAAATAGAGATGAAGAGTTACTGGTATATTGTGATCAAGAGGCTTTTTAAAAATATTATATAAGAGATCATGAATTATGCAATCACACATTTGAAACACATCTATTCCTTTTTTGTTGTTGTTCTTTGTTTGGTTTAGTTTGGTTTAGTAGTGCCAGGGAACACACAAATATTCTTCATTATAATTTACCACACATAAAAGGTGTAGGTGATTACATAAATGGCAAGAGAGAAGTTCCTGAGATGTCACTGAAATGACAAAGGTATTCTCTCTGAATGGTGCAGAATTGAAGTGGGTAGGCTCAGAAAAGAATGGTAGAATTAAGTAATTTGATAAATCAGAGAAAAATCAATGAGATAAAGTCTTTTCTACTTCCAAAATTCTCTGAGTAAAACTTTTAAAGAAATGGCAGGGCCACAAATTATTGGTCTTGGAATGTGTGTTATTGCAGCAAATAAAATTCTTTGTCTACACCTTGAATTTAATTAAAATGCATTTCTACAGCTTAGCAACAATCTGAGTTCTTCGTATTTTTTTTTTACTTTTTTCTTTTTCTCCCAAATCCATGTTATTTCAACGATAAGAAGAAACAAAAAAGAAGAAGGAAAAAAGAAACTACAATAAAATTTCAAAACATGTCATTCAGGGCTTTGAATAGTCTTAAAAGCATTGGTTGGTAATATCCATAGAATCCTGTTTCAGACCTAATAACTGAGAGAAAAAACATGATACATAAACAGTAGAGGATGATTAAATATGGGGGTAGTACAACTCAATGTACTAAAGGAAATGGTAGTGTTGCATGTCCTTTTTTTCTACTGTGCTTAGCTTTCTAGAGAAATACAATTGAAAAGCCTTATTCTCTTAGGTAATGATAGCTAAGGATACTGATCTATAGATTTACATTACCAAAATGTCTTTCACAGACACATTTATTTTATTATAATTGGCATAAATGTTTATATATAACTTGAGTTTAACACCTCCTAAGAAATATATCTAAGAAATAAAAGTACATGGATGTGGGGAGGGCTCAAAGGATGTCATCCATCATACTATGATGTTAACTCTCTGATTTCCTAATAATTTATTTGTTTAAAAATTGTTTTTTGAAAAGCACAAGAAAGCTTATTAAAATAGTCTAGGGGCTTTAGTGAAGTACAATGAAATATCAGCAGTTAAAAAATTAAGATACAGATCAGCATTTCATTTCAAAAGGATGGGTGAATTCAAGTAAAATGAAAGACCACCCAATTTTCTGACCTATGGGTCAGAGAGCAAGTTTTTACAAACTTGAGAATGGTCTATTTTAAAGACATGAAAATCTGTGGTCCATATGTTAGAAACTCAAAGGTGTTTATACTCCTGGGAATTTTCCCCAAGGGATATGGAAACTCCCAGGAATCTGTGGTCCAGTTCCCAAAGACAGCTGAAGAATGTTTCACCCATACAAGGTCTCTGTTATAAGACACTGGATCTCCTATCCAAACTGAACACTAGCATCAATACTGCAGTCTCTAACAGATGACACTTATCAAATAATTGGAAAAATTCTTATAATTCTTTTAAGAGCAAGATTCAGATAAAATATACCTACTAATTAGGATAAATTAAAAAAAATCTGACTCATTTTTACAAGGTGTTTCTAAAATAGGGCTTGAGTTCTTCAGCTAATTACAAGCAACCCAAATAAATAATTCCAAGTGTGGTAGCTGCTATGCTCATATTTTAAACTGTACAAGGCACATATTTTAATGTAAGACATTTGATAAGCTATGAATTTAATTTGTTGCAAGAGATTTGTAAATACCAAAACTGATCTTTATTACTTAACAGAGATCAACATTGTAAGATATCTACTTAAAATATATACTTATGAGATTAAAAATAAAAGATTATATTCTCTTTCTAAAAACATAAAAGAAAGCCATCATTATTATATGGCAGTTATCAAAAAAACAAAAGAGAAATTACTTTGCATAATGAGAAGATTAAATTCTTTATGAGAATATTTGCAAAATGTATAAATTGAAGTTCATTCACAATCTAACAAGGTTTCCTATTATAGAGTTGGTGCCAATTTATTTTTTAGTCCATAATTCTAGATGTAGAACTTGAGTTGTTTCTTTCTTTCTCAGCGAATTGTTCGGTTTGTAGTGCAGCACCCACAGAAATTTTTTAAAGCGGCAAAGCCAAATCCCCAAAATGTGAAGAGTTCCGTGCCAAACAAAGCTGCACAAAAACTAAAAACCAGCACTTAAAAAAAAAACAAAACTTGATTTGAGTTTAATTGAAACTCTTGTTTTCATACATATCTCAGCCTTTCTGTTGTTGTTGTGACACATAAAGTTCCTACAAAATAATGATCAGCGAGGTTTCACAGCATGGAGGGGGAAAAATAAGAGGAAAAAAAAAGTTTATTCCACACTATTTGAATTACATTTATGTAGTTCTCTATGGGGCTACTACGAAATCCTTTAAGCCCACCAGTCTCTTACCTACATTAAATTAATGAGGCATCTGAAGCATTCATTCTTTACCAGCAGCTCTAGGCACTCCACTTGGACACCTACAATTTACTAAATTACAAACAG
>RJWT010017576.1:0-19295 GCA_004365215.1 Cuniculus paca | reverse complement strand
CAAGTTGACACAATGTACAAACATAACAAGAGTGTTTCTGGATGTTAGACTTGCTGTACCAAGTAAAGCAGATATTCCTCCCTGTTATTGAGCCTCATTCATTCAACTGAAAAACAGCAGAATAAAAAGACTGAATTAAAGGAGATTCTTTTTGCTTCACTTTTTGAGCTCAGACATTGGTGTTTTCCAGCCTTTGTACAAGGATAGAAATATCAGTTCTTGAGTTCTGAGAAAGCTGGGACTTAGACTGGAATTTATACCATCCATTCATCATTATTCTGAGCCCTTTGAACTTGGACTGGCACTATCCCTTGGGATTCTAGCTTTCTCCCTGTAGATCTTGGGATTTTTTTACCTCTAATTTTTAAAAATTTGTAAGCTATCAAATCAATAAGTAGCAATGAGAAAGAGAGAGACACAGAGAGAAACTATCACTTTTATTATCACATCTAAAAACATTTTAATGGAATAGGGTTGACATTTGAACAAAATGAAAGGAAAATATCCTTAACGTTTAGCAAATCAATTTTTTTTCATCACGTCTTACTATATCCTTCTCTTTCTTTCTGCATTTCAGTGATTTGGGTTACTCTGAATGTTTGTAGTTGACAGACAGACTCAAAAGTTGCAGCATACTTTTTCTCTTCACTTAGGGACTGTCATAGTCCATTTTATGAACAGAAAATCTAAGACTGGGTAATTTATAATGAAATTGGCTCACATTCTGGAGACTGGGACGTTCAAGACTGAGGGACTGGCATCATCACATGGTGAAAGAGAAAGAGAAAGCGTGAAATGAAGCTTCAGTCCCTTTTATAATTGGCGTTATCCCTCCTCCAAGTGGAAAATTTCCTAAAATATGTATTGCTCAGTCACTTCATTTACATAGTCTAGAGATGTTTTCCTGTTTATTTCACCAATCATATGTAATGCTCTAGAAAATAAAGAAATCATGTATCACTTTCCTATTCTTACCTAATCTCAACACCTAAAATTCATATCCATGAATGTGTTTGAGGTAATGAATAGGCATCTGTCTTGAATGTTCAATACGAGAGACTAAGTGCTTCACTAAGGTGAAATTTCTCTAAGTGGTGGAAATTCCAGACAGATGAGAGTTTCAGAGATAAATTGTACAATTGGGACGGCTGCACTGTATTTTTCATTGTTATTACACATTCCCCAATTTATTTATCCACCATATCAAACATTTAGTATTTTCACTAGCAAAAAAAGAAAAATGTTGTAGAACTAAAGACGTCAGAACTACTGTATTGGTAGTAGCATTTAATGAGATTTCATTTGACATTTATTTGTTCATTTGTTTGTCTGTCCGTCTGTCCATCTGTTTGCCTGGGTTATTTAAGATTAATGGAGCTTCAGGAAAATGGTAGAATAAAAGCGATCCAAAACACCTTGATAAAATTATGTTCTGATACTCTTCAGGTTTATGTACAAAGTTGAAAAACATGGCTCTGTAAAGCAAAGGACACAGGAAGTATTCCCTTGGCCCTTCATTTGACACCTGTTTCTCCCTCATTAGCTTTGCCAATCACTTGTTCACAGTCGCACGTTGTGCTTAGACATTTCTTGACCATCAATAATGTAAGAAAAAACACCCGAGAATAAGAAGGGCGATTTCACTTGTATAGCATCTTATTGTTTTATGAGGAAAGGGTGATTTCCCTTTCAATGAATTGCCACATCAGAAACCGAATAGTTTTGTTTATTTTTAAGCATAATTAACTGCCTATAGTTACTGGTCTTAGGCAATACTCTTGGGATGTTAGCCTTGTCATTTTATAAATGTGAACTAAAAGTTCAACATGTTCTCAGGAGCTGTGAAAGAAATTTTATATTTATTTTATTATGAATCTTAAAGTGAATTATGACCAATTATATAGCCAGAAAGAACAAAAAAGTTTCCTTGTTTAAAAAGATTTGTAACACATACATCAAAATGACTTCAAGACGTTCTTACCTCATATTCACCCCAGTGGTCTAGGGAAATAAACCAATATTATCCCATGCCTGGAAATCTTACTCAGACGAAGACTAGACAGATTTTCACTAGTCTTTATCCACCATGGACTATCATTTTTCTTTTTATATACTAATGGTTTTCCTATGTAATCTTATCAATGATATTTATAATAAATATCACCTATAAGTGTAATGATTTCCAAATCTATATTTCTGTCTTGTTTCCAGTGTCCCAGATTTTTTATGTCAAATTCTACTGGCTAGCTAATCTTTGTTATATTATAGTCACTTCCTACACACTATATAACGAAATCAATTCCTCCCTTCAGTTATGTTTATTTTGTGTTCCCTGTTGTTTTTAATTGCAACAGTAGTGACCTTCAGTGTTAATTTCACTTTCTCCCTCCCTTTCAGTCCCCTGCCAAAACAGCATTAAATTCTAAGATTTGGAATTTAAAAATACCTTTTGAAGAGATACTGTCATCATTCAAATTCTTATCACTGTAAGCTAGAACGGTCTTCAAGCAAACTCTTACATGTTTTTTTTTAATCACTATCCTGTTTTTACTTCTTTTCAATTCTCCATGGAATACAGGGATTATTATAAATCATTATTATTTATAATATTCAACCTCAGCATAAGTAAAAGAACTTTATGGGACAATCATAAGCTTTTTAAATAGACTCTGATTTGTTTCATGCTACACTGTTTCCTGCAGCAAACTGAACATACCATTATTTTTAAAACATGCAATATTTTATTATAATTCTATAATATTCTTTGAAAAGCTACTACTTCAATAACAGTGCTTTCAATTTCTACTCCACTTGGAAAATCCTGAATAATGTTAGCAATATTTCCAATTCAAAAGTTACTTTCTTGTCAAATCTTCTTTATAATCTTCCAATTTATGATTTCATAGAGCTCACAGTTTGAACTCACAGTTCAAATGCAAAATATTTATTGTGTCAGCTGGTATTGTAATTTCTGTTTACCTAATCCTTGAGTTACAGTGAACTATTCCTGTGAACAAACATTTATTTATCACCATAAACTGCTTCAATATTAAATCTCTCTGAACATCTATTCTTATGGCACCCTGTCATTATTTCTCCTCTACAGCACTTATCATGATTGTAAAACTATGAATAATATTATTTATTTAATCCGTATCTTTCCTGTAAAGTGATAGCTTCAACAACTTACAATCAATTCTTTGCACTCACTGTATTAATCAGATTTTTTGTCACTGGAACCATGTACCTGACACACACAACTTCAAAGAGGAAAGGTTGGTTTTTGCTCACAGTTTCAGTGCATGATGCTGACTGTGAAGCAGTAATATCAGGGCACAAGAGAAGTTGGTATACGTTGAAGTGGGGCAAAGCTGGTAACTTCATGGTGACTAGGATGTGACTGTGAAGCAGGATGGGTTGGAAGGGACACCAGAAAGAAAGGGGCCAGGACCAGCTGTAGTACCCAAGTTCACTCCTCTATGATCTGCACACCAAGAAGTGTGCCTTATTAATCCTTCCGGAAGTTCTCAAACCAATCAAGTTGACAATCTGGCTCAATGTCAAACTCAAATATCTACCTGCAGGTAGTATGTACTCCATAAATATGTACTAAGTAAATGAGTGAATACAAGTATTCCTATAACAGTGAAGACCAATAACCTAAATGGTATTTAATCTGTCAAGTAATTGTAGGGACAGAAAAATGCGATACCTTTCCTTATCAACCATTAAGGGTCATGGTCAAAATTCCTAGAACAAGACAGATTAACAAGAGAAGAGTATAACCAATTTATTTAATATAAATTTCACATGACATGAAAGAGTTAAGAAATGAAGACCCAAAGACCCAAGGTAAATTGTTCACTTCTTATGCTTAGTTTTGATGAAGAATACACAGGCATGTAGAAATATGATTGTATAAAATCAGTATGACCTAACAGTAGTAGATTGAGTAAGAAAACTCAACAGGCCTTTGTGTTTGGGTCCTTCTTGGCATCTCCGTGTAGCATTCCATCCTCTGAGGATAAGGCAAGACCCCTTCTAGAATGAAGGTCTTAGGCCTATGATCAGTTAAGGTAAGTTAGAGAATTTCTTTATGGCTAGTGAATCAGTCAGCTTTGCATTACTACAGTGGAATATCAGAAACAGCTAGCTTCATAAAGAGAAAAGGTTTCTTAAACTCAGAAATATCAGAGTTAATCACCAAGGTCAGATGATCTGTTGGTTTGGCGGCTGGTGAGTACAGTGGGTAGCAGCTCACTATGGCAAGAGTGCTTAGGTGTGAAAGAGCTCACATCATTGCCAAACAGGAAACCAGGGAGGGAAACTGATGCTTGACAATCACTTTTAAGGGTTGCCTACAATAACCTTAGATGTCCCACTGAGCTCCATTTCCAGAGATTACACCAGGTCCAACACTGCCACCCTGTAGACCCTGCCTTCAATTGCAATGGACCACTCGGGGGTGTTACCAATACTCATTCCATAGTAACTAGCTCTTGCCCACTAAAGGTGGGGAAAGTTGAAGAAATATTTCTGTGCTTTATGGCTGGCTTTGAGGGAGAAGGTTTCTAGTTTCTACCACTCACATAGGGAGAAAGGAATTCCTAATTTCTATGGCTTTCCTTGGGAAAGAAAGGGACAGAGAATGAAGGGTGGGAGAAGTTGAGAAAGAAACAGCTTCTGAGGCCCTTCTTATGCCTTTAAGTTCAAAATACTCAACACACTAAAGTGCTATACTCTGGGAAGTCATTTCTGAGCCCTAGCATTGTAGTGGTGTACTATCTGCTTTCTTCCCCTTGTATATCCCTTTGCTCCATAGAAACCTACTGAGAATACATAAACATAGTATATGAGTACATTGATGTTTGTTATTTTTATTTTAGAGGGACGAAGAGCATTTTACTTTATATTTTATGTGTATAGAAATTAAATCAATGTGCATTCACCTCCAATATTTTGATATAAAATGAAAATCATTTCCTGGAGAATGTAGCTGTAATGGAAATTTCACCTAGCTGTTTTTCTCTTGTTTTTCTTTTTTTTCTCCCTTCTTTCCTCTAACCCTCTATCACTTTCATGGCTTCCTCTTTTCCTTCCTTACTTCCATTCTTCTTTCCTTCGTTCCTTCCTTCCTTCTTTTCTGGTTTTAATTCTTTTTTCTTTGAATAAAGTATACATTCAGAATATTAATATTTTGTTATAAATTTTTTCTTTTTTAATAGTTACTTCTACCTTGTATAGTTATTAAAATTACAATTTATTTCCCTTGACTTTTTTATTTTTTAAATTAACATATTCATATTCATTTATTCAATGTCTTACTGAGGTCTGAGACATGAATATATAATGTATAATGAGCAAATTAAGATAATTAGCATTTCCATCTCCTCAGATAGTGTTATTTCCATGCATTTAGAACTCTCTAATTCTAGTTATTTTCAAATGCTAAATTAATTGTTGTAGCATATAGTAGTGCTCAACTGCTTTGTAACATTAGGACTGTCCCTTCTCCTCTTCTATTTCCTAGCCTGAAGGGATCTCTTTTCTACTCTTCTACTTAATCAACTTTTTCAGTTTCCTCAAATGAGTAAGAATATGTGATATTATGTCTATGTTTGAGTTAACTTTATCTAACAACATGTCCTTCTTTTTCATCTGTGTTGCTGCAAAGGGCAGAATTTCATCCTTTTTATGGTTCAATAATATTATATTGTGTATAGATAAATACAACCTTTTTTGTCCATCCACCCATGAATATTTTGCATGATTCTATATCTTGGCTGTTATGAAAAGTGATACAATGTACAGGTATCTGTTTGATATAATCATTTCATCTCCTTTGGATATATATCCAAGAGTAACACCTTTATATTACATGGTAATTTTATTTTCAGTTTTTTGAAGAATTCTCATGCTATTTTCCACAAAGGCTGAACTAATTTACATTCCCACTAACAGCAATAAATGGTCCAATTTTGCTACTTCCTTAAAAGAATGTATTTTTTGTGTTTTTGGCAATAGTCTTCTAACTGAGGTGAGGTAATATTTCATTGTGATACTATCTCAGTACATATCCATTGTGATTAGTGCTGTTGGCCAGTTTTTTCAATGATTATTTGTAGGTGTTCTTTCCAGAAATGTCCATTCATGTTACTGGCCTATTTTTTAAAAGTAAATTATCTATTTTTATCATTGTTGTCAAGTTTACAATGTATTTTAAATACTAATCCCTTGTCAAATGGATTATTAAAAGTGTTCTTCCATTCTTCAGGTTGTCTCTTGACACTGTTGATTGTTTTGTTTACTGTGAAGAAGTTCCTCATTGTTTATTTTAATATTTGTTGCCTGTGCTTTTGAGGTCTTGCCCAAAATAATCTTTGCTTATCCCAGTGTTTTGAAGTGTTTCCTGTATTTTTTCTAGTAATGTCATAGTTTGGGATCTTACATTTAGATCTATGACTCATTTAGAGTTGATTTTTTTTAATATTGCAAATGATAGGGGTCTAGTTTTATTGTTCCACATATGAGCATCCAGTTTTCCTAAAAGAGTCTGTCTTTTTTCTATTGTATGTTCTTGGCACCTTTGTCAAAAATCGTTGGCTATAAATACACAGATAAATTTCTGGACTTCTTGTTCTCTTCTGTTAGCCTATGTGTGTATTTATCTCCAATTTATTAAAAAATACACTAGTATTTTTATGGGAATTACAATGAATCTGAATACTACTTTGGATAATATGGACGTTTTCATATTATAAAGTATTCCAGTTTATGAAAAGTATAAAGTGTTTTCACTTTCCATGTGCCTTATCAGTGCTTTATAATTTTCATTACAGATATTTTCCATTTTCTTAGCTAAATTTTTCCTAGGTAATGTATTGTGGATATTGTGAATGACAGTGTTTTTTAAAGTTCTTTTTCAGTCAGTTTATCACTGCTATATTAAAATGCTACTTTCCCATAGTCATTTTATACCTGTAACATTACTAAATTTCTTTCTGAAGGTTTTTTGGTAGAGTCTTTATGTTTTTCTACATACAAGATCATGTCGTCTGCATACCTAAATAACACAATTTCTTTTCCAAATTAGATATTCTTTATTTTTTTCCTCTTGACTAATTGTTCTGGTTAAGATACTGTATGCTATGTTAAATAGGAGTGGTGAAAGTGAGTTATTAGTGCTTTGTTCTAGATCTTAGGGGAAATGCTCCCAGGTTTTCTCCATTCACTATGATATTGACTATGGATTCGTGATACATAGTTGTTTTTGTTGAATGTGTAAACCTTCTATTTCTAATTTATTCAAGGACTCAATCATGAAACATGTCAAACTTGATTAAATGCTTTTTCAGTCTCTATAGACATAATCATATGTTTTATCTCCAGTCTGTTGATGCATTGTATTTTATCAATAGATTTTTGTAGTTTGAAACATATCTGCATATCTAAAGTCAATCCTATTTGAATATGGGTTATATTCTATCTCATGTGTTGTTGGATTTGGCTTGCTAGTATTCTGCGGAAAAGTTTGCATCTGTGTGCATCAGGGTTACTGGTCTGTAGTTTTCCTTTATTGTTATGGCTATGTCTGGTTTTGACAACAGAGCAATGTTGACTTCATAGAATTATTTTGGCAGAGTCCTCTTTTTCAATTTTTGGAATAATTTGAGACTTGTATTGGTTCTTTTTAAAGAGTTTTGTATAATTCAGCAATGAGACCATCAAATCTTAGGATTATCTTTGTTCTGGGGACTTTTCATCACTGATTTAGTCTTGTGACTTTTTATCAGACTTAAGACAATAAGTCTTCCTATGGTCCAAATATTATGTGATCTAACAGTTATATGTGTGGAGAAATTTATCCACTTATTCTGGATTTTAAAATTTGTTGACATATATTGGTTCATTATAGTCTATAATGATCCTTTGTATTTCTGTATTACACATAGTAATATCTCTTGCTTTATCTCTGATTTTATTTATGTTTTCACTTTTAACTGATTAGCCTGGCTAAAAATTTGTTGCTTTTATTTTATCTTTTCAAAAATAACTTTAGTTCACTGACCTTTAATATTGTTTTTTGGTCTTTATTGATTTTATTACTCCTCTGATCTTTATAATTTATTTCCTTCCAATAATTTTGGATTTAAGTTTGCTCTTGCTTTTTTAGTTTTCTTTCTCTCTCACTGGTACTGGATATTGAACCCGGGGCCTTTGTACTGAACTACATCCCCAGCCCTTTTTTCTTTTTTCTTTTTGAAAGAGGTTCTCACTAAATTGCTCAGGCTAGGCTTAAACTTGCAATCCTCTTGCCACAGCCTCCCAGAGTACTGTGAGTACAGGTGTGTGCCACTATGCTTAACCTCTTTTTTTCATGTACTGAGTGGTTTCGATTTCCATAAACTTTCTTCTTAGTACTATTATGTTCTGTAACTCATAGGTTTTTGTATATAATGTCTTTGCTCTCATTTGCTTCAAGAATATTTTAAGCAATTTTTTATTTCTTCATTAATTCATCTAAGAGTAATTCAATAGTGTGCTATTTAGTTTTCATATAGTTATAAATTTTAAAGTTCATCTCGTTCATTTCTAGCCTCATTCTATTATGATGAGAGATGATACATGATATTACTTTAATTTTTGAACTCATTGAGGCTCATTTTGTAAACCAACATACAGTCTGTCTGGAGAATGTTCTATGTGCATATGGGAAGAATAAATTCTGCAGTTTTTGGGTGAAATGTTTTATAAATGCCTGCTAGTTTCATTGAACTTATAGTATAGTTTAGCTCCAATTTTTTTTGTTGTTTTTCTGCTAAGTAACCTGCCCACTGATGAAAGCAAAGAGTTGAAGTCCACAACTATTAATATATTGAAATCTGTCTTTAAACCTAATAATATTTGTTTTACAAAATGGGGTGCTGAAGTATTGCGTGTATATATGTGTATAGATATTCTTTTTCTTTTTGAGTTCCTTTTTTGTGTCCTTTTATAGTTTTTGACCTACAGTCTATTTTATTCGAAAGAAGAATAGCTATTTCTGCTTTCTTTTAGTTTCTTTTTGCATGCTATTTTCCCAACACTTCATTTCTTATCTGTGTGCATTTTTAGTGGTGAAATTTCTTGTAGACAACATACAATTGGGTCTTGTTCTTTACCCGCTCAGTCACTCTTTATTGGTTTGTATTTAAGGTTATTATTGGTAAGTAGAAATTTACTTGTGTAATTTTGTGAAATTTTTTATTACTTTGCATATTTGTTCCTTTTCCTCTTGCATATGTATCTTATCTTTGTGGCTTGGTTGCTTTCTATAATGATAGAACTGGATTCTTATTCTTTTCAATTTATGCATATCCTTTACCAGTAAGTTTTATTCCTTCCATGTTTTCATGATGCTACTCATTGGCCTTTCTCTTTTAGAGGTAGGTTTTGTTTTAGTATTTTTTGCAGGAACAATCTAATGATGATGAATCCTTCGAGTTTGCTTGTCTTGAACAGTTTTGAAGAAAGCAAAACAAAGAGCAAATGGGATAATTAGCACACTGTTTCCAAATTAAAATTGTTATAAAGCACTTTTCTTTTCCCAAAAACTGGTACGTGTGTGACATTTTCTTTCATTTCTTTAATCACTTTAATTGGAAAGTTGAGCATAGCACCTAAGAAATCATATTAAATATTGAATGTAGATAAGCATTTTAAATGTTGAATTCTGTATTATGAAATTCTAAAAGAATAACTTGACAGTTTCAATCACCTGTAAAATGATCCCATATTGACCTATCTGTTTGCATCATATTTTGGCAACATCAATAATACTTTTCTCAGAAGCCTACAAAATTTACCTTTTGGCAAGTGGTGTGGTTAAGTGCTCTTTATCAGATCTTTGGAGAAGTGTTTTCCTAATTCCTATGCATAACATTTTTGATAATGCATTAAGTCCTGTGACTGAAGCCCTGTAATAGTTTGAACTTTTAAGTGTCACATAACTACTTTGTTTTTTTCTCTTTCTTCCTGTCCAACTTGTGCTGCTGATTCCAAAACAGAGCAGCACCCAGTAAAATTAAGCAGGAAATTTTAGATAAAGGAATACCCCCTGGAGAAGTAATGGAAGATGTGCTTTAAATGTGATTGGTGGGTCCCAGGGTACCTGCTCCAAAAAGTAATGGATCTTTCACTGTGTGCAACTATAAAAGCCAGAAGGTAGGGAGAGAGGTAGAATAGAAAGAGGGGAAAATGCAGAGAGAGATAGCTGGTTTCTAATAAGAGAAAAAGAGAGAGTAACTTAAATTTGTTATTGTTCAGCCATTGGGACAGAATGATGCCTACTGTTTTGCTATGCACTTTTTTGCTCCATTTCACTGTTGCTGTGGCATCAAACCCGTAAGGGAATATTACATTTTATTTATGTTAAAGTACTATCAATATGACTTTATTAAAAAAATACTTCGTGTTAAATATGATCATAGCTTACCATTTCAACTTCCAAGACAGTGCTTGTTGGCCCTATGAATTTTAAGCAAATGTGAAGGGAATATCTATTCTTAAGATACTACTCTTTATTTGCCCAAGATTATTATAATTTTACCTATAAGAATGTACATGTTTCACGAATACTTCAACTGCTAACATTGCTTTTTATGGATGTTCTCTATGTCTCCTAAGCCTGTTTATAGAGTGTTGTATACTTTCTTTGTACAGCCGATACATCCTATGGGTCTCCTCTGTGGTGCAGCGTTACTCCATGGAAAAAGCTTGTCTCCATCTTTTAAACCTTAATGAATCTGTATCTCTGAATGTTGTATTAGAACATGATGGGTCTAATACTACTATTTTTGATCTGTCTGTGGAAGAGGATACCTTCTATGCCTGTGCAAATTTCAAGGTAAGAGATTGAATTTAACATTCAAGACTGTAGATGGAAACATGAAAGCTTTGCTTAAAATTGTTTTTAGATTTCAAATATTGATTTTTGGATGACTCATGGAAGATAGGGAAGAAAACTAGGAATTCTAGAGAGGCAAAAGATAAAAAGAATGTTTCTATACACAGCAAAACTTATGAAATATTACCATCCTTATAGGAAATGATGAATTACTGCTGCATTTTATATAGTAAAAAAATTTCGTACTATAAGGAAAACCAATTTAGGTGAAGAGACAAAAGGTTTGAATTCAGAGAAACAGCAACCATGAAACAGGAATAGAAAGCAAGGAGACATAAACATGAATTATTATCCTCTCAATAAATTAAGCAATTGTAACTAGTGATGATCAAGTCTTTCCTTAGGAAATAATGAGTTTATAAGGCTCTCTCTGCCTGACAAGCAAAATTAAGACATTATTATTTTTCTATTCTTCACTTTCTTGCATAAACAGGTCTCTCAGAAATCCTCCGAACAGTTGGCTTTTATCACACTGTTGGTGAAGGGGGATACTCTTAAAATCTTTGAGAGAAGATCTGTAGCAATCACTTCAGAAGAAGCAGCAACTTTTGGGCAGACAGACAAACCCATCTATAGACCTGGAGAGAAGAGTAAGATAATACTCTGACTTCTTTTAGTTTTCTTTTGCTTTGTTTCATAAAATATTGCGTACCCTTTTCACTGTATGCAAATTCCAGTGACAATGGAATAATGATAACTAGCATGGAAAGTGGAGTGTAACTGTTTGGTCTAAATAATTGCTCTATAATTTGCCAGTTACACAGGTAATGGACTCTCTTTTATGGTCTCAATTGTTTTACCTACAGCGTACAAGTAGTGAAAGTTTCTCTCTTACAGAAATATAGCAGCAATGAGATAAAGACCCAAGGTACAATTACGCCTACACAGTAAATATCTCATAAATAATACTTATTATTTTCATCATTACCATTCATGCTTGTAAACATAGCCATACGCCTGATAATCTATGCAAAGTGTTTCTATTTTATTTATTATTTTTATAAATAAAAATAGCAAAAAAAGAAAACAGCGCCTAAGATTCAGAAGGATTTGGTTTTGATCTTGTCTTTCTGTTACTGGCTTTTGCCAAGTAAATTCTGATCTTAATACTTGATACTTAATTATGTCATTTGTAAAACAAAGGGTAAGAAGAAGTCATCTACACGTTTTGTTTTCTTGATAGCACCTATTTATAAGATTGGTTGAAAAGAAATAAAGAACTAATTCTTAGAGTTATATTTGGATGCATTGTATCCCTTATTCTGGACTTATTAAAATATTATGATGAATAAATGTAGATATAGGGTTAGATATATAGATACACAAAAAGAGCTAAAATATTTTCTTTTGCAATGCTGCTAAAATTAAATTTTGCTATATCAATATATTTTTCCAGGAAAATTATGTTTATCTTCTGTCATATATATCTCACATTTGTGTTTCTATTGCCAGTTCTGTTATCAAATCTGAAGATGTTCCTATGGGCTGCTAGGAAAAAAGTTTCTTCTGGTGTCCAGTATCAACTCATGTAACAGCAAAAATCATTAGTAGAAGCATTGCAAATGTGCATAAGTGATCCCTCCCAGTGAAACCCAAATTTCAAAGGGTCAAATGAAATTTAAGGAAAAAAGGAGCTTAGTATTCTGTAATAGTGGGGCAATTAATTGCTATATTTATTAAAAATTAAATCTGGGAGAAAGTAAGAAAAGTATCCTTCCATTCTCTTTTAGTTAACTATCGTGCTGTGACACTCAATACTCAGTTCAAACCTGTTAAGGATTCGGTGAGTTTGATAATTTCTAATAGTACAATAAAATTTAAAGATACTAAACAAATCCATCACTGCACAAAGTGTCTTCAGGGAGTTTTCCATGTAAGGTTCCAAGTTGGAATATTATGCTAACCTCATATTTAACTGTAAAATTTTCATTTAAACTGAATTGATTCACATTTCTTTTGATATTTTCATCACATGAAGAAGCCATGGGTTGCATGGAGTTTGCTTTCCACAACTCAGAAGAGGTTGGGGATCTCTTTCACACTTAGTGTGTCTTTGGCATCTTTAGCTACAGAAACTTTATTCCCTGGGGAATTGAGGGCTAATGCCAATAGGTATGATTTACACAATATAGCAAATATTGGCAAAAATATTATACTACTATTAAACTATTAATCTTCATTTTTCTTTTTCAGTATCCTTTAATCACACTTCAGGTAAGAGATCTGCTTTACATACACATGCTTTAAAATGTTTAGATAAATAATGAGGTAATATTTAGATAAAAATATTTAGATAAATAATAAATATTTAGGTAATAATTAAATTTCATTTTGCACACTTAGAAATTAAGATGACTGAGGTAAGAGAAGCAGATGTCTTTGTGTGCATGCACATGTACGTATCAGGCAAAGGTCTAAGTGAAAGTGTTGAATTCAGTGCAGGCTGTGGGGCAAATGCAATAATTTGTTTTTTATGGAGTACAAAATATACTCTAGGCAGATTTCGTCTTGAAATTTCTTAGTTTTGGTTTCTGGTCATTCTCCACCTTAAATAATTCATACCTTCTTTTAAAAGAAATAGAAAACACAGACGTTTTAAAACGTAGAAATACACTACAAAGTAATAGCACTCATAAAATGGATTCTGCTTTCAGAAGATAGTTAACAGTCTCCTTTTACCAGCTTAACTCTCTCGAGTAGCATGACCTACAGAGATATTTAAAGTTGTATGGCTATCACTAAGTCTTATCAATCAACCTAGCATACATATTTTATTCTTTACTACAGTGTCTGCCATTATTATTAGCTAATTATGAAGGTTAATTAATGATGTAAATATGAAGTTCAATTTAACTTCTTCATGATTTGAATGTTTTCAACTTTATATAGGTGGCAAATAGATTATAATAAGCTACCTTTCAGGTAGGCAATTCCGTATTTTCTGCATATTATTAATCTACAAATAGTATTATCTTCACACCTGGACTCAGTAAATACTGTTTCCCACTGCAAGCAACAGAAAACTAACATTGGTTTGAGTGAGCAAAAGATTTATTGTTTTCACAAACCACAAAGTCTAAGTTTAGGCATTTAGAGTTAGAACAACAGCACAGTATTACCAAGGATCCGGGCTTCTTCCATGTAACCTCTCTGCCATCTCCAACATGTGGCTTTCTTGCTTTCAATGCCTACTAAATCTGATTCATTTTAAAATGAATGTTTACCCAGTGACTTCTGCTACATTTAATTGACCAGCACTTGGTTACATGGGTAACTCTAGCTGAATGAAGACCTAAGAAATTATTTAAAAATAAATAATAGCTTTCTTTTTAAAACTAATGAATGCTAATGATACACAATCGTGGGTTTTATAATAGTATGCTTTCTTTAGAGATCTTTTGTGAAGATTTATCAGAATTAGATGGTATAAAGTTATTAAATCAGGCTCATGTAATGTGAGCTACATCTGTTCAAATCAAATGAAGGGGAAAAGGTAATATTCTAAACTTTTCTTATCAGAGAGCTTCCATTTAGCACATTTTACATGCAGTGCATAATCCATGACCATTTTAGACAGAGACCAAGTAAAAATCTTTACCAGTTTTGATACATATTGGTTATGGTGAATACTTCCTTTGCATTGTTGGTTAAGTCCATTTTAATTTGGGGAACACAATTCTGAAGCAAACACATTGAGTTTTCAATTCTTTTATTATGTAACGCTGGTTCATAAAAATCAAAATCAGTTATAAATTATAAATTTCACTTATAAATTACCAGTTATAAATTTTTTATCATTTTTAGCCTCAAGAAAGACATTCTTTAAGATTGAATTTGAATATATTCAGCAAGTTATATTGTTCTGATGATTTGAAATGAGTTCAATATAATGGCATCACTTTCTTTACTCTCAACAGCTATAGAAAATACCAAAATGAAAGAAATTACACTACTAGAATTTTATCTCTAATTGTCTTTATTCTCTAGGATCCTCAAAACAATGTGATTTTTCAGTGGAAAAATGTGACTCCTCTCCAAAATATTACCCAGCTCTCATTTCAACTGAGTTCAGAACCCATGTTTGGTGATTATACAATTGTTGTGAAAGGAAAATCAGGACAGACATGGACACATCAATTTACAGTTAATAAAGATGGTAACCAGTTTACTATTCTTGATTGTCCTATAAAATGAGTTCAAACTAACCCAACAAAACCTTTATGTTGAGCTTAGGCAAAAATAGTGAAACCCGGCTGGGGATCTAGCTCAGCGGTCTAAGCACCTGCCCGGCAAGCACAAGGTTGTGAGTTCAATCCCCGGTGCCGCAAAAAAAAAAAGAAAAAAAGAAAAATAGTGAAAGTTGATTTGATTTTCTGAGATTTTCTTTCTTGCCCCTTTCTGGTGTCTCATCAGTCCTTTCTTGCTCCTCACTCCTTGCCCTGTGTCTTCATTCCGATGCTTGCTTTTCCCCTAGGAAACATACCATTTCCTACAATCCAGACAGCGATGTACATGATGTATGTGATTACAACAGAAAAATAAAGTGAAGTCCAGAGGACAAATGAGAGAAAAATAATGGAGAAAAATTGATACTTTATGAGATGCTACCATGTTCTGTGGAGGAACGGTGCTCCTCCAAGATCAGGGTGATTAAAACAGCCAGCACAGTGCACCTGCAGGGAAACACTGGGCACAGAAGCATATGTGGCTCTATGATTGCAGTAAGTTTTGCTCACCAGTGACTGTGGGACTGAAGTATATTTCTCTTTGTTTTCAGTGTTGCCCAAGTTTGAAGTTAAGGTCAGTGCACCAGAAACCATAACTATTTCAGATGATGAATTTCAAGTGGATGCATGTGCTAAGTAAGTATTTGTTTAAATTTGCCCCTGCCAGTAAACACAAACCTCAGTGAGAATAACACTTAAATTTAATCATAACACTTTATTTACATGATTACATTAAAATATTTAGAGAATTTTTGAATATTTCAATAATTATAAAGAAAACCACACAGCGAGCTATAAGTAATTCTATTACCGTTACAATATACAATATTTGGATTACAATAGGAGACAATAAATCAGCTAGCATCTGTGAAACAGTATAAGAACTAGCAAAAAAAAACCTAGTCAATAGAATAATCTTATTTCTTCATCTTTTTTCCTCAATAGATTATATTTTCCTGAAAAAGTCTAATAAAATGTTACACTATGAGGATGCCTTCTGTCAGTGAAATGTTTGCCCTGAGGGCATTCAAAATTGAAGCTTCATATGTAACAGTAAAAATAAAACTCAATAAATTAATCCTATATTAAGGAATTTATAAAATATTTGAGCCAGTTGAAACAAAATATATTGCTTTTCAGTTAAGTCTTGTCTGTTAGAAAGTACTTTTTTTGCTAATTGCAAAACTCCTTTTGCTATATTTTTGTTAAGAAATCATTCAAATACACATATATGCACACATATGTTTATATAACATGGAAGAAAATTTAAAAACTACGAGAGTCCAATTTGAATAATTATAGATTATCAACATCTGAATATCACAATTTTGTCATGAGCATAGTGATGTTTTATATCCCGTACTAGGTACCACAGAACATATTAAACCCTTATTTTAATAAAACTTCTTCATGACCAGTGAAATGCAGTTGTTAAATAATTTCTTTTTATGGTAAAAGCTTTACAATTAACAAGCCAGACACTGATTCAAGTCATTACCAATTTTTCTGTGATTATTATAGCTTCCATAATAATCTTCACTCTATTAACATAGATTAGGCAGCACTTGGGAGAGCAGCATCATTAGCTTTCGCTCCACAGAAAGATGAGCAGAAAGTGGACTTTTAATTTCTTGGAGTCTCTGTGATGCAAACTAATACTAAAGCTATCAGATAATAGGGCACAAATAAATAGTATTGTTTATAATGTTGAATATGTGCTTTTCTTTTTTTTAAGAGTACATATCTTTGGGAGCTTGCATTCATTAATGCTTTTTACAACTGCTTATTTTTCAGATATATTTCTAAAAGAAAAGAGACTTGTACTTGGAGAGTCATACAGTTATGAAACAATAGACTTGATTAGTTACAATCAGTGTTTATTCTCTAAAAGAGAAATGAATTCATCCATATTTATGTGCATATGATATAAATATATATCATATGTAATACTCAAATAAAGATACATTATCTATCTTTAAGATATATATGTCTCATATATAAAGACATAATGTGTGTATATATATAAATATATATTCATATAATCATATGTAGCTCTGAGACCAATGACTAGACAAAAAGTTCTTAGGCTTGAGACTGAAGTATAATCAATAAAAGGAAATACCAATAACTTGAAACATATCAAAATTAAAAACTGCAAATTTTCAGTTAAAAAGATGAAAGAAACAAAATATAGACTGTAAGAAAAATATTTGCAATTCATGTATCTGACAATAAACTTTGATTTATAGCATGAAAAATTCTGAAATGCATTTTAAAACTTTAACTAGAAAATAGACAAAAGACATACACAGACATATGATGGAAGAGGCAATGCAGATGAAAAATAACAATTCAGAAATATGTTCATTGTTTGCCACTTAAAAACTGAAAACAATGAGAGATCGCTATGCACCTACTAGATGGTTAAACTAAAGAACACTGATGTCATAAAGTACTGATATAATGTGATCCAGAGAAACTGGATCACTCTTGCATTGCTGGAGGCTGTGTAAAAATGGTAGAGCTACTCTGGAAAGTAACTTGGTGGTTTCTTTTAAAACTAACAATGGATTTGCCATGTGACTCAGCATTTTCTCCCTTGAATATTCATCCTAGGAAAATTAAAGATTTATTTTCAGGCAGAATCTTGTACATTGATGTATATAGCACTTTGATTTTAATAATACAAAACTGTTATATTCGCATATTTTTGTTAGATGAATGGTTCAAGGTCATTCAGAAAATAAATGAAATTATATAGGCAAGCATGTAATATATATTTCACTGTCCAACAATTAGAAAAAGTATCATAATCTTAGTTTAATAATATTCAGCTTTATTATATACAAGTTTAACATTTGTTGTCTATTTTCTAAATGTAATTAGAAAGAATCCTCAAGTTAAAAAAAACACTCATAATGACTGAAATTATCTTTGATTGAACTTTTAAAACAAAACTTGTACCATATACATATGCTTTTGTTTTACGAGAAAATGACATACTTATTTGATGCCATGTTCAGTCAAAATATATCCAGTTTAAGTTAATCCACCTACATTTTGGATTTACTGAGAGATGATTAAGTGAGAATTGTTTAAAACATTGACCTGGAAATTGTTCAAGATCATGAAACGTTCACTCTTTACTCATACACATGTTTTCTGCTAAATAAAATGTTGTAACTAATTTTATATGTCTGTACTATGTCTTGCTACGCTATCATTCCCCTGTAATCAAAAACATACCTTTTCCCACTAGGTATACCTATGGTGGCTCTGTACAAGGAAAAGCCCAAATCCAAGTATGCAGAGAACTATTGTCTTCTAGGAACTGTGAGGAGGGTGTCAATGAAATATGTGAGCAATTTGTTGCACAGGTACAAACCATGATCTCTGCATATTTGTTTTTATTCATTCTTTGATTGCATTTATAAAAATGACTTAACACTACTTTCATTTTGTGGATAATGGAGGTTGCAGGTAAGCATGATAAAGAAAAGACAAAATATAATTTTTAAAATAATATTTTTCATTGTAATCCATCTATAGAATTTTTAGAATTTACAACTTGAAAAGCATCTTATTTACCTACTGTCTAAGTGGTCTTCTAATCTTTCTTTGGAGAATCATTAATCATCCTTTAAAGAAATGAACCTACAATATGACTCACTATACAACCTAGAATTTTCCTTTTAAAAACAGCTGGCTTGCAATATTTTAGACTTGCAGATAGATCTCTGTCTTCGTTTCTGTCTCTGTCTCTGTCTCTGTCTCTGTCTCTGTCTCTGTCTCTGTCTCTCTTTCTCTTTCTCTCTCCCCCAACCCTCAGGAGTCAAAAACAGGACTCCTTGAGTGCTAGGTAAGCATGCTATCATTGAGCTACACCCTCAGGCACTGCAGTTCAAATTTGAAGCCTCCAGTTACCTGTTCTACCTCTAGCACCTTAACCTTAAATGGATAACTCTGCCCAGATCTTTGAGAATTGCTTTTGGACCTTCAAATATGAAATCTTTACATACAGTACTATATAGTTGATATTTTCTAATCGTTTAACATGAAGTTACCAAGTTTGGTGAATATTCTCTGGGTAAATATTGGAATTAACTAGTAGGATTGGGGATTGA
>RJWT010017575.1:0-19290 GCA_004365215.1 Cuniculus paca | reverse complement strand
CCTGTTTGTGCTCCTCACCCCTGAAACACTCAGCACCAGGCCAGGCATCCTGTTCTGAATGGCTTCCTGCATTCAGGAGCCTCTTCCCACTTCGCACTTGGCAGGGGTGGGTGTGGTAGGACTGGCTTCCTGTAGAAAAGGATGGCTTGCCTGAAGCGTACCTCTGAGCCTGTGGAGTAATGTGGCTGTTGGCTTCCTCAAATTGCTGACAGGGACCCCAGACTCATGGACCGGATGCTGGGACAGGCTGGCACCCAGTGTTTGGAGGTTCTGGAAGCCGTGCAGCGCAGCCTGGTGCAGCAGCGACCGCACACCTGGGCTGACTGTGTGACCTGGGCCTACCGCCACTGGCACACAAAGTATTCTGAAAACATCCAGCAGTTGCTGCACAGTTTTCCTCCCAACCAGGTATTGCACATTTTCTGCTTTTTGCTCTGCTTCGCTTTCCTTCGCTTCGCTTCGCTTTGGTTCTTTGTTAAGCAAGAGTTTAGTTTGCAAAAACTGGAACGTTTATACGTGCTTTCCTTGGGGCTTCTTTTGGTTTATCTTGCTGTCATAGATAGCAAGATAAGATAGTGTTTGATTAGGTGTTTTCTGCGAACATCTGTTTTTTGTTTTTGTTTTTGTTTTTTTAAGAGAATAGAACAAAACAACAGAACAAAGCAAATCAAAACAGAATAGAGTGAAACATACTATATATAGCATTTCAGAACAGAACACTGAAAGCTCTACAGGTTTTCAAAACATAACGAGATTAACAGTGGTTACCTAGTGTCTCTTGCTTTCTTCAAAATGATCGTTGATACATTTACAGACTATAAACTCAAAACAAAACAAAGGCACATAAAACCAGATAAAAGAGCATTACAGGCCTTCCAAGTCGCAAACAAGAAACCAGCGATGGCTACCGTAATGTCCCATTTTTCAAAAGAGCTGTTCCTGTCTTCTCACATACTGCAATCAAACAGTAGGAAAGGGACTTAAACCAATGAGATCAAAGAATGAAAGCACCATTGGACTTCAGAACCTTCTCTCCATATTTATTGGGAATTTTGTATCTTACTGAGTCTCAGTTTCTCACGCTAGGGAGGAGATGCGGTGTTTACACATGTGTGTTTGGTTTATTTCACTTAGGAGTATGGTCTCAAGTGGCATCCATTGACCTATAAAAGCCTCGATGCGATCGTTTTTTATAGCTGAATAGTACTCCATTGTATAAAAGTGCCACATCTTTTTTATCCATTCCTCCATTGATGGGCATTTGCGTTGTTGCCAAGATTGGGCTCGTACAAGTTGTGCTGCTATAAACATGGGTGCACATACATCACTGTGGTAAGATGATTTCACTTCTTCTGGGAATATGCCCAGAAGCGGAATAGCTGGGTCAAATGGCACTTCCAGTCGTAGCTTTTTGAGAAACCTCCACACTGACCTCCACAGTGGTTGCACCAGTCTGCACTCCCACCGACAGTGGAGAAGGGTTCCTTTTTCCCCACAGCCTCTCCAGCATTTATTGGTGGTGGTTTTCTTGATCCTGGCCATTGTTTCTGGAGGGAGATGAAATCTCCAGAGTCGTTTTAAGCAAACATCGGTTTTTGTCCCATTGCTGGTTTCTCAAACAAAGGCCTCGGACTGTTACTTCTTCGCGTATGGTGCGGGGTCAGTGGCACTGATTTGCAGGGAGGCCTAGCCATAGTAATGGATAGGGCGGACACTTTGGGGTCAGAGGACTAGCGTTAACCCGTGTGGATTCAAGTTGCACCTCCGTTTCCCATTGGGACAAGTCACGTATTTGGTTTCTGTCCCACAGTATTCGTATACGTAGAGCCAGATTAGTGATGTCGTTACAGGAGTTTTGTGAGGGCTTGGTTGCGTTTATATTAAGATGCCACAGTACCGAGAGAAGTATGATTGTGCTAACTTGCTGTGTGTTTGGCACGAAGTGAATTTGTGAGGCTAACAAGGGCGTGAAGAAAGACTTTGCCAGACTTTTTCTTTTCCTCCTAGCTCACGAGCTCAGGAGCACTGTTCTGGTCTGGGTCCAAACGCTGTCCGCACCCGCTGACCTTTGACGTAAACAATGTAAGTCAGTCTTTTTCCGGGGCTTCCCAGGGTCAAGGGGCAGTTGGGTAGCTGAAAACTGAGTGGAGACTCCCATACCCCAGGGCAGTATTCTCGCTTTGCCTTTTCCTGCTTTCTTCCAGTCCCTGCACCTGGACTATGTGATGGCCGCTGCCAACCTGTTTGCCCAGATGTACGGGCTGACCGGGTCTCGGGATCGAGCTACGCTAGCCACACTGCTGCAGTCCCTTCCGGTCCCCGAATTTACCCCCAAGTCTGGCGTGAAGATCCACGTTTCTGACGAGGAACTGCAGAACACCGGTGCCTCTTTTGGTGAGGGTGTTTGGCTGTTGGGCCGGGAGTCACCGCTCTGCTTGTCGTCTGCCCATCCAGTCTTCCTCTTCATTAATGCGCTGTTAGTCGGCCTGTATGACTCTATGCCTGTGTGCCTGACGTTTACCCACACTCCGTGCTTTGAGCCTCAGCTGTCTTCTGTGTCAAGTAAGGAGAGTTGAGTGAGACAGTTCTGTCACTTGTTTTTCGTTTCCGTTGTAGACAGCAGGAGAACTGTTCATTCCTTTTTCCTGACTTCTTCCTCCTTTTGTCTGTTCTTCAGGATGTGTTTGGCTGGTGGTGAAAGAGCTATAGTTTCTGTGAGTGGTCTGTCCCCATGCATCTGTTCATCTGCCTTAGGCCTTTTTTTGTTTTTTTAAACACAAAGTAAAAAGGGAGTGATACAGAATTGCAAAAAAAAAAAAAAAAAAAAAAAAACGAAAAACAGTAGGAAATTAACACTCGTTAATATGTTGCGTGTGTCACTCGAGAAAGAATGGCAGCCGTGAGAAATAACCAATAATAAACGTTGGGGCTATGAGGAAAAGGGAGCTCTACTGCACTGTTGGTGGGAGGTTGGACTGGTGCGATCACTGTGGAAATCAGTCTGGAGGTTCCTCAAAAAGCTGGGAGTGGAGGTCCCATGCAGTCCAGCTAGTCTCATTCTGGGTATTTTCCCAGAAGAACTGAAAGCACACCACAGTGATACGGGTGCACCCATGTTTATAGCAGCACAGTCTGTGATAGCCAAATCCTGGAAGTAAGCCCATCAGCCGCGGAGTGGATAGAAAAGATGTGGTAGTTTGACCTGATGGAGTATTACTCAGCTATATGGAAGGATAAACTTGAGGCTTTTGTAGGTAAATGGATGCCACTTGAGATCATACTCCTAAGTGAAATATATCCAGTTCACATGCCTTAGATGTCTCCTCTTGTGTATGTTTCTTCCTGCCTTGTGTTCTGTCTCTCACTGACTTGCTGCTTCTCTGAGTATGTATCTTGTCTTTGTATTTCCCACCTTTGCATATTTTGTTTTCCAGGGATTCCATCACGTTACTCTCTGTGCTTTTCACTATATACCTCTTCAGGGGTCTCCCCTTCATTTGTTTGAGGCTGAGTTGTCCTCGACACATATCCATACCTTTGCACCTGTCCCCCTGTATCCTCCTCAGTTTCAATCCAGTTAGTGCATTCTGTAACTTTTTTCTATGAATTTTCCTGCAGTTCCTCTGAATTTTTCCTTTTTCCCCAACTCAGTCTTGTCCTCTCATCCTGCTCCATGAAATGATTCTTCTTTGTCTCTTAGCGAGTCTTTTTCAGTTCTTGTTCCTACGTTTGGTGGCACTGGGGATGAAGCCCTTGACTTTGTAGATGCTGGAGAAGTCCTTTGCCAGTAGCTGCATCCCTGTCCCTCTTTTTCTTCTATGTTTCCTTCGTGTTCGGTTTTTTGAAATTACCGTCAAGATACGTCAGATCTGCCATCTTAGCCGTATGTGTGTGTGCCGTTCCGTAACATTGTTGGTTGACGTTGGTGCGCACTCTGTCTTTCTCGTGTGCACACCTAAACACGGGGACTGGCGTGCGGCTTACTGGTGAAGCTTGCCTAGCGTGCTTGACCTCCTGTATTCCATGCCCAACGCTAACGTAAAAACAAAACAACAGGGTAAAACTCTGCCCGTTTCACACGCTCTCCCCATCTTTCTCGCTCCACCATCCCTGGAAGCTGTTGTCTACTTTCTGCAAGTTTGGTTATTCTGAGAACAGTATATATGTGCAAACAAACACCGTCTACATTTTTGCATCGGTTCCATTTCACATAGCATATTGTCTTCAGTTGTATGCAAACAGATGCGCACGCACACACACACACACACACACACACACACACATGCACACTCACCCCCAGTGCCTGTAAGGTTCTTGTTTTATGACCTGGCGCAGACTGTTTTGTGTTTAAGGCTCCATGATACTGTGTTGTGTGTGTGTGGTACGCTTTATCTGTTAGTTGTTGATGGCTCTTGCAGTTGCTTCTGCCTCCTGGCTACTGTGAGTGGAGCTGCGTTGTCTCTTTCTTCACCTCTTTCTCAGTATCCCGAGAGTTTTAGCGTCTCTGTATTCCTCACACCTGATGTGCCGTGCTTTTTCAGCTATGCTTTGTCATCTGCATCTTCTGCGACTTGCTCCCGTGACGCCAGGCCCCTTCACGTCCTTTACGTCTGTGGAGACCTTCTGCCGCGCTCTGGGCTCTTGATTTGTACCTCAGACTCTTGCGTTTACTTTGGGATCAGCAAAGCTGGTGGTGTTTCTCCTGTCTTGTAGATGGCAGCTACCTGGAGGAACTGAAGGCTACACTTCCCAGTCCAGCCAGTCTCTCCGGGTTCAAGATGCACCCCATCGACTTTGAGAAGGTGCTGAATATGGGCCCTGTGATGGGGCGGGTGGGTAGAGAGATAAGGAGTGTAACCCGAGGCCTTTGTCAGGCCTACAGGTCTTCCGTGGAGCCTGGTGATTTTGGGTGGTTTGGCGAGCTTGGCTGTTGATGTGCGTGGGGTATTTATGCTTCCCAGTAAGTAGAGAAATTGTTTCTTCAGTGGATCCTCCCTCCATTATCACTTCTCCCTCCCACTCACAACAGGACGATGACAGCAACTTCCATATGGATTTCATTGTAGCTGCGTCCAACCTCCGAGCAGAGAACTATGACATTTCTCCTGCAGACCGGCACAAGGTGATGTCAGTCTAGATCCCACCTTCCACCCTTGCCCAAGCTTGGGTTTCCCACCTTTGGCCCCTTTTGCAGACCCTCTTCCCCGCTTTAGCAGTGCTCTTTCCTGATCATTTCCTGTCTTACAGAGCAAGATGATTGCAGGAAAGATCATCCCGGCCATCGCAACGACAACAGCAGCTGTCGTTGGCCTTGTGTGTCTGGAGCTGTACAAAGTGGTACAGGGACACCAACGGCTTCAGTCCTACAGGAACAGTTTCATCAACTTGGCGCTACCGCTGTTCATCTTCTCTGAGCCCCTTGCCCCACCCAGTCACCAGGTGAGTGTCGGCATGATTGGAAAGTTTTGATGTTACCCATAAGGGAGCCCATGTGTCTGGGCATCTTTCTGTGGGATACCCTCCCTAGTCCTCGTCTTGGCAGATGAGACTTTCTGTAGTGCAGTACCTATACGTTTGTGTGCCCTTGTTCATTCGTCGTTCTTTATGTGGAGCTGTGCGTCGTAGGAGTCTGACTAGTGTGTTCATGAGGAAAGAGAGGGCCAGTGTGCTCAAGAGAGCAAATGGAAGAGGGACGGGGAAAGGAGGCGAGTGAAAGATGGCCAGTTCTCACAGTTGCGTGATCCCCTCAGGTGACGTGACTTGAAGGATTTCTTCTGCTTGTGCACGATACGATAGGGCCGTAAGAGGGTTTTGAACAGAAGAGGCCCGTGGATTGACCTAACTTAGCAGGTCAGGGCCGGCGCCATGGCCCCTGTCCCATTCTCCTTCTCTGTGTCCCTCAGTACCATGACCGGGAGTGGACATTGTGGGATTGCTTTGACGTACAAGGACGGCAGCCTAATGGTGAGGAGATGACCCTCAGGCAGTTCCTAGATTACTTTAAGGTAAGGCTCCTTTGATCTTCACTCAGTCCCCTGGAGAGGGGGGTGGCACAGCTAAGTCCACTGTCCATGTCACTGACGAGGTTACTGTTGTGCTGCTTCTCAATCTTTGCAGAGGGAGCATAAATTGGAGGTAACTATGCTGTCACAGGGCGTGTTCATGCTCTATTCCTTCTTCATGCCAGCAGCCAAGCGCAAGGAGCGGTTGGAACAGCCGTGAGTTGGCAGCTCTCTGCAGGCGGGAGGGGCCTTTGTGTGGGATGCTCAACTTGCGCTTCCCCACTCCAAGTTCACTGCCCTTCCCTCCTGTGCTCTGACTTGTCCCTTCTTTCTTGCTTTCAACTCTCTGACTCTGCTTCTTGCCCCAGGATGACCAAGATTGTGAGCTGTGTTTCAAAGCAAAAACTGCGCCACCATGTTCGCACCCTGGCGTTTGAGCTGTGTTGCAACAATGAGAAGGGAGAGGATGTCGAAGTCCCTTATGTGCGATACGTCATCCGCTGACGCCACGATACCCTTTTGCCCTCTCGCCTGTCAGTTTACTTCCACATGCCTTCTAGTTGTGCTAAAAACTGAGCCCACCTGGCCGTGTAAGCCTTACTTCTTTCTAGGAACTTACTTCTTTCTAGGAACTTGTTTGACTGCTTCCTTCTGTTTTCTCTTTAGAGTTGAAATTTATAATAAAGAGTTTTCCAGATGTGGTGTGCCCTTGTTTGGACCAGACCTAGCGCCCTGTTGTCTCTGGGAAGAAGTGAACTCCTGTGCTTCATAAAGCATTAGTCAGTCCAAAGGGCCTCGCCCTAACCCAGCTGTGTAGAAGTTACTCCAATCCTAAGGTCATAGGACGATGCAGATTGAATGCCACTGTTGTCGTATGTGTAGGGTATGCTGTCTTTGCTGCTTTCCCGCTCTGCGTGGAGAAACCATGCAGCGTAGCCACTGTTGCCCCACATGATCAAAAGTCTTTGTAAAAGTCTTTCCCACCGTTCGTGCTTGCCCTTACCAGCCGTATATGAATTTTGAAGGATAGAGTTTCTAGACCTGGTGTGTCTGGAGTTGAACCATACATCTGGCTAATTCATACAGTGTGGTTTACGTCTCAACGTCGCTGTGGTAATGAGACTCCTTGTGGGTCACAAGAGAGAGAGACAGGGTCGTCAGGAGGGAGAAACGTCTTTCGTGTCTGTGAACGCAGGGCCCATTCGCCTGCATGCACCGTTATCAATTGAAAGCGTACTGTAGCTTCTTACAATCGCTTTCACTGCCTTGACATGCTTGTCTGTGTGAGTTCACACCTGGCCAAGCCTTTACAAGCATGGGTCCCTAGTGTAAGGGCACCTTCTGTCTGACCATCAGCCGAGAAACCTACTTTGGGCCTGATGGTGACTGCAACACATTTAGAAGGGAAGTGTATGCATTCAGAAAGAAAGAAGAGACATTACCAGCATCAAAGGGTCTCCTGTGTGTCAAGTCTAAAAATTAAATGTGGTAGCTCTGAGGAGGATATGAAAGTGTTTCTTTGTTTCAACTTCTCTTTCTGTTGTTGCTGTTGCTGTTGCTGTTTTCTTTGGCATGAGTGCCTGAAACCAGAAAGCCCTTCTAAAAGATGTAGCAGTTAGATATCTTCTGACTTTGGCTTTTGTGACTGTATTTTTCAGCTCAAGCATCCAGGTTCCCTCTGGTTGTGCTCTAGTTACATTTGTCCCAAACAGTATCAGAGAGTCAGCCCGATGATATGGCACCTGAAGGCTCTCAAAACTGAGGGTTAGACTAAAGTAAGGGGTGGGAATGCAGAGTTGTAACCCGGCAACTACACAATGGAAGTTTCGGTGTCACAGCAATTTCCTTTGGGCCTGAATGGCTTCCCTAAATTTCCTTTGGCCCAGGGCTACCCCCACCCCTTTTCAGTCCAGAAGAATGGACAGAGCAAGTCAGTGAAGGCCCAGAAGGTAAGACCCCCAGAATCCTTGCAGCGGGTAAGGTGACATTAAGTCAGTTTCCTCCACCAGACAGACAGCACAGTGAGCTAAAGATTGGAGAAAACGATGAACCAAGTGTGGACGTCTACATCATTTCTTTCTCTCTCTTCTCCATTTTTTTCCTCTATGAAAGATGCTTCCCCGGCTGTATACGGTGAGACATTGGTATGAAGGAAATGGGGCCCTCTGTCCTTTCTGGGACCCTGCGCCTTGTGAGAACTAGCTTTGAAAAAACTCTTTTTCTCTTTCTTCCAAAATAAATGGCCTCCCATCACAATCCCTGACTTGAAATTAGACTACAAAGCTACTGTGATAAAATCAGAATGGTACGGGAATCAAAACAGACCTGAAGAGCGATGAAATGCATTAGAAGATACAACCACAAGCACCAACACACTCAGCCGCCTTACCTTTGACCAAGGGGCCAAACATGTTAACTGGAAGAGAGAGAGCCTGTTTAATAAGTGGTGCTGGAAAAACCGGCTTTCCATATGCCAAAAGCTAAACCTAGACCCATGCCTACCACCAGGCACTAAAGTCAAGTCAAAATGGATCAAAGATCTAAAAAGTGAAACAGAAACACTAAATCTGCTGGAAGGCAGATAGGTGCAGATCTTGAAGACAGAGGTGTAGGCAGAGAATTCATGAAGAAAAATCAAACTGCCCAGGAAAGACTTCCCAAGTCAACAAATGGGATCTCGTCTCATTAAAAAGTTTTTGCATGTCAATAGGAATCTCCAACAGAGTGAGAAGAACACCCATGAATGGGGAATAAAATCTTAAGTCAACTGTCCTTCAGACCAAGCACTTCTATCTGCAACATTAAAAGAATTAAAAAAAAAAAAAAATCAGGCCAAACACCCAATCCAAACACGGGCGTCTGAGACGAAAGCGCACTTCTCAGCACATGGCAAATAATACAAATGGCAAGTAAGTACGCGAAAAAATGTTCAGCATCGCTAGAGAAACGCAGCTTAAAAGAACACTGAGGCTCCGTCTCACTCGAGAAAGAATGGCCAAGATCAAGAAAACCAATAACCAAGGTTGGAGAGGCTGTGTGGAAACAGGAACTGTGCAGCATTGCTTGTTGGGAGTGTAGGCTGGTGCAACCACTGTGGCAATCAGTTGCAGTTTTGTCAAAAAGCTGGGGTTGGAAGTCCCGTTTGACCCAGCTATTCCGCTTCTGGGCATATTCCCAGAAGAACTGGAAACATCGTGTCACAGAGATGTATGTTCGCCCATGTTTATAGCAGCAGAACTGGTAATAACCAAATCTTGGAAACAACCCAAAGACCCATCAACCGAGGAATGGACAAAAAAGATACGGTACTTTTATACAGTGGAGTACTAGTCAGCTATGAAGAAGGATCACACTGAGTCTTTTATAGGTAAATGGATGCCACTTGAGACGACACCCATAAGCGAAATGAATCAAACCCACACGTGTGAATACCATATTGCCTCTCTGTTACCAGAAACCGAAAGAGTAAATAAGATAGAAAATCTGCAATAAATGTTGTGAAAGGGTAAGAAACTGCTCGGTGGGGAAACGATAACTGAGACAGGGAGAAGGCGAAGAGAAAGAAGGCAAGAGGAAAAAGATATAAATGTGTATATACACACTTAAGGTGGCTAAGATGATTGTACTACTAATTCTCTTAATTCTTGGAATACAACAGTTAACATTCTTAGGATTAGATTAATGTTGCATGTCTGTCTCTGGAAATCTGAGTAACTCTTTTGAAGACAACTGTACAAAATGACAGCCTTTGTTATGTGCCTGCCACCTTGTTTTGAAAGCCTACTTTGTGATTTATTTGGGGCTCTCTGTTACTCTTCTTTATTTGTCTCTTTCGTTTCTTGTTTTTCTTGTGCTACTGTTTTATTTTGTTTTGTTATTCCGTCTGACACAGAAAGGACAGTTGTCTTAGTTAACTTTCTTCTCGTCGCTGAGACAAACACCTGACACCCAGAGTGAAGCAAGGAAAGGTTTATTTAGCTTACAGTTGCTGGGGATTTCAGTCCATAATCCGTTGGCTCCAAGGCAGGGTGGCATGGCACTGCGGCAACACTTCAAGGCAGCAGCCAGAGCAAAAGAGGGCAGCCGTTCATGGCGGCTGCAAGCGGCAAGAGCAAACCGCGCACCCATTCCCAACTTACCTTGTATATCGGCTCCACCCCTGGGCGGGTGCAGAACTCACATCGCCAATCCCAGTGCTAGACAACCAGTCAATCATAAACATTAGATTCGGCCACTTCCATGACTACACGAGGCTTGGGGGGGCCATCTATACACAAACTGTAACACCCGTAGTACATGTGCAGGCTTATACCTGCCTAGGACTACTCCAAAAGACATTACAAGATCTGCTTTTATTCTGTGTGATGGTATGAACAGCTACTTTGCTGAAAACACGACATTATGGTAGCCATTGCTCATTTCTTCTTGTCATGTTGTGACATCCGATAATGCTTATATTCTTTGATTTGATTGGTTTTAGTCTGTTTTCTATTATTTGACTGCAATATGTGAGGCGCTATGGACAGCTATTTTGAAGAAAACCAGAGACATTATGTAAGGCACTGTTGGCTTCCTATTGTCTCGTGTTGAAGGCCCAAAATGCCTTCATTCTTTGGTTTGATCGGTTTTAATACTATTTTGCTTTATCTGAATTTATGGTGTGTCAAGGTATGAACAAGTATTTCGAGCAAAGCAAGAGACCCTGTTTTCTTGTTTTGAAGTCCTGTATTGCTTGCATTGTTCTGCTCTGATCTGCTTTGTTCTGTTTTCTTCTGTGTAAAATAAAATAATAAAAACATTAAAGCAATTAAAAAACAGAATAAATGGCCTCCTTTGGTTCAGTCACTGGTGAGAGAATGAGCCTAAGTGCAGGAATCTGAGAGATTGGTGACATCTACTCAGTCGAAGCCATCTGGTGCTATTCGTGCTCATCTCAAAATACACATGAATTTAATGATTGTACTGTAATGGATAAGACACACTAGGTAGCGGCTGGCGATTTAGCTCAGCGGCACAAACACCTGTCTGGAAAGCCTGAGATGGTGAGTTTGATCCCAGGAACCCAAACGAACCAAGCAAGCAAGCAAGCAAGCAACCAACCAACCAACCAACCACCCAACCAACAAACAAGACACACTATGTAAATGCTGGACAGCAAGTAGTCTGCAAGAGTCTTCAGGATATGACAAATGCACACGCCCATGTACAGGACTGCTCTTGGGAGCAATGATGAGGGTGGTAAGAAGAATTTAGCAATTGATTAGGAATAGTGAAAATGCAGGTTATTTACATCAGGATACACTATGGAGAAGGAGGGAAGATGTGTTTCCACCAGGTTGAGTCATTTGCATTTTTATAAAGGTTTGAGTTTACATAGACAGGGCTTTACAGGGAATGTAATTATCTGAAGAATGTCTTGTCCTGCGTTACTTAACTCCCTGAGGAGTTTCTGGAAGTAGATTTATTGTGTTTGAAATTACTTGCTAAAATTTAAAAATAAAAAGAAACTGGAGATGTGCATCAGTTTAAAGGCCCTGGCTTCAATTTCCAGCACTGTCGACAAACAAAACAAGCAAAGAAAAAAAAACTAAACTTATTTCATGCATGAAAGTAACATTCTTTGATCTTTGATTGGGGTAAAAATCAGTAAGAATAAAATAGGTTGAACTTCTTACTTCAAATGTGTGTGTATTATATTTACTTTATTCATATTAACTTGTTCTTCATATCCCTTGTAACTTCTGTACCTTTTTACTCATTGAAATTCTGAATGACTCAGCTCCTAATGTTTTCACATTTACTGTTGGCCTATAGATTAGATACTATTGGCTGGGCATTTAGCTCAGCAGTGTTAGAACCTGCTTTTCGAGGGCAAGGTCCTGAGTTCAATCCCCGATACCAATGTCAATAATCAAAATAATCAAAATGTTAAATAAACAAAAGTAGATCAATCGATACTAATGTAACATAACTCACTAGTAAACAGAACCTTAGGATGAGACACTTGCTGAGTTCTTCTTGCTCCAAGATTGCTAGGAAAGAATTCTAAATCACCAACACCAACTCTGTCTATCATGTTCCTTCAAATTTGCACTAGGAAGAAAAAGGGAAGGAAGGAAGCGAGGGAGGGAGGGAGGAAGGGAGCGATGGAGGGAGGGAGGAAGGAAGGAAGGAAGCAAGGGAGGGAAGGAAGGAGGCAGGGAAGAAGGAAGAAGAAGGAAGGAAAGAAGGAAGGAAAGAAGGAAGAGCAGAAGAAGGAAGGAAGGAAGGAAGGAAGGAAGGAAGGAAGGAAGGAAGGAAGGAAGGGACTGAGGAACCAAGGAAGGATAAATATTTCTGTACACTGAGGAGAACACCCACAAAGGGTTACTCAGTAATAACTTCAGTGTAAGAAGTGTGGTTGGAAACAAAGGGGCAAAATCATTCAGATTGCAACCGGGTCACGTGTGTCAACACTACCAAAACAGAAAGCACAGCTACCAAACTTAGGGCAGGGATCTTAGGAAGGTTTTCCTAAAAGAAGTGTCTTTCCAGTTGGTGGAGCCATTGGATAGCACCTGACTTTTGCTCTCTTCTGGGTTTGGCACCACCATCTTCAGTGAGCACTTATTCAGACTTTAAGTAGTTGGCCCTTTTTTGTTTCTTGCCAAAGCTGTTTTTGTTAGACTGCACTATTCTAGCAATAAGCACACGGACATCATGACACCAGAGATGCATTAAGGCCGGGTCATGGAGCAGGAGTAAGGTAAAACAGTTTCCTCGAAGTTAGGTTTGTAAAGCTAAGCTACATCTCCAGTTTCCTCAACAAGTTGAGCCACGATTGGGCGACTTAGTGGTTCAGCAAGACATTTTTTTGTGTGTGGAAGTTAAAAAAAATAATCAGAATGTTAATGTACTGTGAGAGAATGTTGCCTTACTGTAATGGCCTTGGGTATAAACCCTAGGACTAAAAGCAAAAGGCACTGTTAATGGACCCAGTGATGCTTTAGGTGGACCGTTACAAAGGAATTTACTCCTGAGTTTCTGGGGATTGAATTTAAGATCCTCTCAGGAGACACATCTTCAGCTTTTAAACATTTATTCTGACATAGGTTCTTGCTAAGTAGCTGAATTATCTGTCAAAATTTTTCATGTACCATAAAATAAAGTGATGAGCCATGCAAAAGTTTTCCAAACTTTTGTTTGTGTTTTTACAATCTTGACAATTTGTAAAGCATTGCAAGAACAGGAGAAGAATTTTTTCTAGAAAAATGTACAAGATTTTGTGAGACTGCTCTCATTTTTACTTGTTTAATCAAATCATCCAACTTCGAGCTGCATGGCAGGCCTCAGCAAAAATAGTCTGTGTTTCTCCTGCTTGGTGACACTTACGTAAATACCTAGATTATTTTGGGATCTCCTCTCTTCAGCACAAATAAGTCAGCATCTGACATACCTAAAATTTCCGCTGTAAGACCCATTCACCATGTAAGGTGGTGTCCTTGCGAGTTCTCATGTTTTCCTCTTCTTCAACCTGCTTCCCTTTGTGGTTTTACTCTATAAAAGTCTCTAAAACAGACAGAGTCTTTAGCAACCCACTCGCCACCCCTTCTGTCTCGCTGCCGGACAGAAGTTTTCTTTCTCTCAATAAATCTATATTCTGCTCTTAAACAAAACAAAACAAAACAAAGCACAGCAAAACAACACATAAAACAAAACAAAACACAACATAAGGTGGTCAGGCTGACTAGCATGAAATATCTATTTTGTAGAGATCGTTTTCCAAAGCAGTTACTGGCAAAGAACTAACCTTTGGAGACTGGATTTCAAGATGCAGCTTCCTAAATGTAATGAAAAACCACAATCTACACATCTTGTCACATCAAAACAAACAAACAAACAAACAAACAAACAAACACACTTAAAGCAGCACAAAATCAGAGAAATCAATCCTAAGACATATTGTAATGGACTGAGAAGAACCTGCAGAGCCAACTCACTATAGAGAGATTCTCAATTGTATTTACGTGGAATTCTCATCAGAAAATAACGATGCAAGAGAAGGTTCGAAGGGATCGTTTCCTAAGATGATGAGAGGAAAACAGAATCGACTGAGTTTTGTACAATCAACAAAATGGCGTTCTGAAAGTGAGCAAACGAAGATGACCCTAGATAATCAAAACGGACTTCACTGGCAGGAAGGAGGGTTGCAAAAATAAAATGAGAGAACATTTGACCTTTATCCCAGTTCACATGACGAACCAGAAAATAGGCAGAGGTAATTACGCAGATAAATACTAGAGACAATTTAATCGAGTTAGGATAGACCTGGGGCACAAGTAATAAGCAGAGGTAATTATGCAGATAAACACAAGAGACAATTTAATCGAGTTAGGATTGACCTGGGGCACAAAGAAATAAAATGGCCTTATAAGGAGGGCAAGAGGGCATTCCAACAAAGGGAGAGGCTGCTCTCTGGTAACCAGCTCTGAGGGAAGGCAGAGGCAGGCCCTGCTCAGCACGCATTCCAGCAGACAAAGGGAGAGGCCGCTCTCCGGTAACCAGCTCAAAAGGCAGGCAGAAGCGGGCCCTGCTCGGCATGTATTCCAGCAGCCCTCGGGACGCTTCTGCCCAGGTAGCAGCAAGGGCTGGGAAAAACAGAAGCGGGCCCTGCACCAGAGCACCCAATAGCCACCGTTGGATACCTCTAGCCGGCACTGGCCAGGAAAACTAAACAGTCACGCTCCAGAGAAATTGTAGCCAACGTGGGAGGTTGCCAGCACCCCACTGCCCGCTTTTGTGGAAGAACCCAGGAAACTCTCAAGACAGAGAAACAAAAGGCAGTCCCTGGACTCCAACCCAAGCAGAGCAAGTCCAGGAGATGAAAACGTGGAAGAGCGGCAGTCGCACACCTGAAGCTTCTGCAGTGATGGCAACTGAAGTACAGAGACGACTCCAGGAGGCTATCAAAGAAATTAGAACAGAAATACTATCTCAGGTAAAAGAAGAAATGAAAACAGAATGAAAGAATTGCTACGCTTCTCTAAAGAAGACATAGATGAAAAAAAAATAGAGGAACAAAGAAAAATGAGGGAAACCATGAATGAACAATATGAGAGAGATTTTGAATGCATGAAACAGGTTCAAAGAGATACCCAGGATATTAAAATCTCCACTGAAAGCTAGCAAAATCTCTTGAAAGAAACTGAAAATAGACTTTCAGACCTTGAAGACAGGTGTGCAGCTTGTGATCGGGAAAGGAAAGACCTCTGAAAAACAACGAGGAACCAGGAAATAACAATTCAAAGACTGCAAGATGATGCAAAGCGAAATAATTTACAAGTGATAGGTACCAATGAAGGAGTAGGGGTCAACACAAAAGGCATAAAAGTGCTATTTATAGAAATACTAGCAGAAAACCTCCCAAACATGGGAGAAAGATGTGCTATTCTGATAAATGAGGCATATAGAACTCTGGCTAGCCATAACCAAAGTAAATCTACACCCAGACATATAATAATCAAGATCCCAGAAATTCAACACAAGAACAGAATATTAAAAAGCTGTGCAAAAAAACAAAACAAAACAACAACAACAACAACAACAAAAAAAAAAGCACACTGATCACCTATAAAGGAAAACCCATCAGAATCACAGCAGACTCCTCAACACAAACCATCAAGTCAAGAAGAGCTTGGAGTGAAATGTTTCAAATCCTCAAAGAAAACACCTTCCATCCCAGATTGATGTACCCTGCAAAAGTATCCTTCAAAATTAACGGAGAAACAAGATACTTCCACGACAAAGAACAACTGAAGGAGTTCATGACTGCCAAACCAGCCCTCCAGAGAAAACTGAAGGACATTTTAGAAAGAGATTAAAAAAAGACCATGGTTCCAGGAAGATCAGCGGGCGGGGGGTGGGGTGGGGGGATCACCAAGCGAGACAGACAACAGAGTGAAAGGGAAAAGTACACAGCCGATGGCAGGAAACCAGCATGGCAGAGATGAGCCAGTGCATGTTGGCCATAACCATTGATGTAGGCGGCTTCAATTCGCCAATAGAAAGAAACACAGGGAGAGCGAGTCAGGGGACAAGACCCATCACCACGCTTTATCCGACAAACGCATTTAACTCGGAATGCAATTCATACATTGTAGGTCAGAGGAGGGAAGACAGTGCTCTGTGTGCCAGGGAACAAGAAAGAAACAGTGGGGGTAACTTGCCCATCCACTGCAGAGTGGAAAGGAAGGATATGGCATTTCTATACAATGGGAAGCTATTCAGCTATGAAGAAAGATAACCTTGAGACTCTTGTGTGTGGATGGATACAACTTGAGAGCATGGTCATGGGTGAAGGGGTTCGGAGTCACATGGGTAGCATTGCATTGCCTCCCTCGTATAAGAAACTGGGGAAATTAGTGGGATCCAAAATATAAAACAGAGGTTGTGAAGGTGAAAGGGGAGGAGATGTCTCCAGGGGCAAGGCGACGGCCACTGTTAATCTATAATTCTGCTTTGAAGCCCGGTATTGTTCTCATGGTTCTGTTCTACTTGGTTTTTATTGTTGAGGGATGTTTGATTTGATTGTATTTGATGGCACGGACAGCTATTGCAAGAATAACAAAATGCACTATAGCAGTCATTATTCTTTTCCTAGTATCTTGTTCCAAAGTCCTTATTGCTTTACTTGTTTTCTTTTGATTGATTTTATTCTATTTTGCTTTGTTGGGGTTTGTTATGCGTGATGGTCTAAGCTGCTACTTTGAAGATAAGATGCATCATGATAGCCTCTGTCGTATTCCTGCAGTCTTGTTTGAAGTCCCGTATTGCTTTCGCTGTTTTCTTTGGGTTGGTTTTATTCTATTCTGTTTTATTTGATTGTATTATACCTGAGGGCATGAGCAGTTATTTTGAAGGTGACAAGAGGCGTTATGATAGCCATTATTGATTTCCTTTAATCTTGTTTTGAGGTCTTGTGTCACGTTGATTGTTTTGTTTTGATTGACTATTCTATTTTTGCTTTGTTTGTTTTTATTAGGTCCGATGATATAAACAGCTACTTTGAAGGTAAGAAGATCCATTACGGTAGCCACTGTAGTATTTCAACTGCCTTGTTTTGAAGTCCTGTATTGCTTTCTTTGTTTTGTATTGATTGATTTCATTCTGTTCTGTTGTGTTTGATTTTATTATGCCTGACGGTATGGGAAGTTATTTTGAAAATAGCAAGGGGCAACATGGGAATCATTGTTGGTTGGTTTGTTTATTTATTTATTTATTTATTTATTTATTTAATTTTGGCAGCACTGGGGATCGAACTCACGACCTTGCGCTTGCCGGGCAGGCGCTTAGACCGCTGAGCTAGATGCCCAGCCCTGTTTTTGAGACAGGCTCTCATTATGCCACTCAGGCTGGCCTTGAGCTCACTTTGTAGCCCAGGCTGGTCTCGAACTCGCAGCGGTCCGCCTGTCTCAGCCTCCCGACTGCTGGGATTACAGGCTTGAGCCACCAAGCCCGGCTGTTGGTTTATTTTTATTTTGTTTTGAAGTCTTGTATCAAATTCTTTCTTTTGTTTTGATTGGCTGTTCTGTTTTATTCCCTTCAAAATTAAAAAACCAAAAAAAAGAGAGAGAGAGACAGAGCAAGGGAAGGGATCCTAATCCCAGCGGAAGTCATGGGAATGACTGAGCAGAGAATGCAATGATGATTTTTGAAGATGAAAAAGTACCCTAGCTAAGAATGTATGCAAGCAGTAGGAGAAAGGGGCCAGTAATTTCATCTGTTTTCAGGATGCTTTAAGTGAATACTTAAGGCTGGGTGATTTAGAAAGCACAGATGTGGTTCACACAGTTCTAGACTCCAGAAAGTCCAGGATTGAAGTGAAGCCATCTGAGCAGGTGCTTCTTCACTGCATCCATGTGGCAGAAAGCAAACAACAAGGAACATCCTCTTATCACACACCAAAAGAGCAAAGACAAACTGACTTCTATAGGGTAGCGTGCGCGCGCGCGCGCTTGAGTGAGGGCGTGCACGCATGGCTTTCCGTTTGCTACCTCAGTCTTCTGAACAGCTGGAAATACAGGCTTGTGCTTCCCTGTGTGCCTATCCCTTTGTCTTTGTTTCAATAGTGGCAATAATCCATTTACAGCGTTTACTTTAAAGCTCACGGTGGAAAGTTTTCTGGTGTCCATGCGTCTCCTCAGTCACACTCACGATTACTATGGTACTATAGAATAATTGCGGGCCCGGGGATATAGCTCAGCGGCCTAAGTGCCTGCCTGGCAAGCACAAGGTCCTGAGTTCGGATTCCCAGTACTCCCCACGCCCCCTCTGGCCCCCAATTGTGAGCTACCATTCCGATTGCTTTCCCACCAAGCAATGTTTTCAACTTTCAATGATCATTTGCTTTCTCTTTGCTGTTTTTTCTTGGTTGGTTGGTTGGTTGGTTGGTTGGTTTTGTTTTGTTCTGTTCCTGGAATTCGAACTCAAGACCTCTTGCTTGCCAGGCAGGCACTTAGGCCACTGATCTAAATCCCCGTACCCTGTCGTTTTGAGACAGGGTCTCACTGTACCCTTCAGGCTGTTCTCGAGCTCACTCTGTAGCCCAGGCTGGGCTCCAACTCGCAGCGATCCTCCTGCCTCAGCCTCCCGAGCGCTGGCATGACACGCGGGCGCCACCAGGCCAGGCTTCTTTGCGGTTATAGAGAAGACGAAATCAAGACGTTGGTCCCTACCGAAGTAGTCAAGGCACGATCCTGGAATGGAAATTTAGCCGCCTGGGGCACCCACTAGGAAATTCACTGGGAAACACCCCGCTGTTGAAAACTCGCAGCTAGTGGTAACCTTCGGCATTATCCCCCAGCGTGGGCCTGTGCCCCGGCTCTGGGATCCTGCATACTTCATGAGCAACACCCGCCTTCGAGGTAGGTCTCGGCTGTTTCAGAGACAGTCATTGGCACAGCCTGTTAATACAAACTTCGCGGGCTGCAGCCGGCGGCTGCAGGGACTCGCCTGCGACCCGGAAGTAGTTGTGCGCCACTAGGGCAGAGGAGCGCACGCGAGACCCGTGAGTGGGCGTGGCTCCCCTCCCTCAGGGCCTTGCGGGAAGCTTTGCTGCTGCCCGTCGGTCGCCATCTTGCTCCCTTGGCTGAGGCGGAGGAGTTGGAGTTGCTGTCGGAGTAAGGAAACGTCTCAATTGCGGATTCCCGGGGAAGGGTACGTGAAGGCTACAGCCGTTGGCCTCCAGGCTGCGGAGAGGAGGAAGTGCACGGGTAGCGCTGGAGTGGACCTTCGTCCCTCGGAGGGTGCC
>RJWT010017574.1:0-19275 GCA_004365215.1 Cuniculus paca | reverse complement strand
CAGAAAGGCAGAGGATGGGCAAATTATTGCTCTGTCTTCTTGAGTTGTGTTCTCCAACTTCTATCTTTGGGGTCTTCATCCTCTAGGAGTTAAACTAGTCCTGTTCACACTTGCCCTGGTTCTTAGACTTTCAGACTCAGACTGAATTATACCACCAGCTTTCTGGATCTCTAGTTTGCCCACCACAAGTTGTGGAATTTCTGTACTTGCATTGTCACATGAACCAATTCCCATAATTAATCCTCTCATATATATATATCCATACATATCCTACATATGTATCCTATTTATTCTTTTTCTCTAAAGGACTGTAACTAATATAATGGGTTAAAGTAACAATGAAACAACAAGAAGTCCTGTATCACATAGCTTTCTTTCTAGTGAAGGCTACTGATGATGAGTAAGATGTGACAGTTTCATGCATGTTCTTAAATTCTTTGCTACTCTATCCACTGTGAAATAGGGTGAAGGTCTACTCTATTGAGCTTATTGTGTCCAGTGGTAGTGATGCTATATTTTTTCCAAGACAAGGTCACAAAAGACCATGATCTTGATCATTGGAAATACTTGCTCTTAGAGCTCTGAGTGGTCATGTAAGGGCTGGTGTACTCTGAGACAGCTGTGCTGGAGAGATTATGTGTTAGTATTCTGGTCCACATTCCCAACTGTGCCAGTCCTTCAGTCAGGTAGCATGTGAGCTCGATTCGGAAGGAAGCACACAGCTTTTGAAGACTGGGCTTGCAGGTCTCAGTTTCCAACATCATTCTGGCAGCCAACCTCTATAATGGACCCCATGCAGTGAATGTGTTAACTGCCAAATCAAAAGATACCACACAAATAATGAAGGATGATTATGCAACTACACTGTAAAAGACATCATAGTTTTGATTTGCTTTTTTGGGTCACTCACACTATGGAAAGTCAGCTGCCATGTTGAAAGGACACTCAAACCAATTTAAGAGGAGAGCCACATGTTGTAGAATTGAGAGCCTGCCAACAAACAGCAAAGATCTGTGGTCGCCTTCTATCAGCCTCAAGAGTGAGGCATCCTAGAAGCAGATCTGCCAGCCCTCATCAAGCCTTCAGCCAACACAGGGACTTCAACCTCACCCCAAACCAGAAACATTCTGCTAAACTCTGTCCTGATTTCTGAACCACATAAACTTCATTGGATAATAGATACGTTCTTTTTTTCAAGTTCGTGCCTGTTAGGACAATTTGTAATGTAGGCATAGATAACTAATTCAGATTTTGGCACCAGAAATTAGGTCAGACAAGGATTTACCTTCATACAGTTTCCATCGATGTGATATTCTTAGGGGTTCAAATCCTAGTAGATTGGGGTGACTCAGTTCTATTTTATCTACCTACACTATGCTACCTGGGCTCCTCAGTACGGTGGTGACAGGAATTCACAATAGAAAGAGAAAACATGCAGGTTCCTTTCAGTCATGTACTATTTTGAGACAACAAATTTGCTGTTGTTTCATTAGCCAAAATTGGATATATGACCAACTATAGAGTTACCTGGTCAGGTAACCATATTCTAGGGCATGGACATATACAGTTTTGATAAATTTGGATCATTAATATAGCTAATGTACTACAGTAGTCTACTATGATCATTTTAAATATGTCGGGTTATAGGGACTTGTCAAAGATGACAAAATTTGTGTTCACACATGTGTTTTCTGCAGTTGTTTATTCTAAGTTTTCTTAATTTTTAATGAATACATACTTCTGTGTACACAAATTTTTAATGTAAAATCCTTTTCATTTCATATGGCCAATTTTCATGTCAGAATTCCTTGGTATTACCTTCTTTCGTTGGTTGCCAGAGGCTTCTTCTAAGCTTTGACATGTTGTCTAGTAATAAAAACTGACTACTTACAATTACTATTTTTCATATCCCCCCATTAAATTGTTTTCTTAGAACTGCAAATTACTTCTCCCAGCACACACATTACTTAGCACATTTCTTCCAGGAGCAGAAGGGAGATACAGAAAAGAAAATTTAGTGTATGGAATGTTTCTACCCCAAACGCCATGATTATCTCCTCCCCCAGTGGGAAGACTAAACAGTTTCCTTTCCCTCAATAGTAGATGTCTGCTCTTTGAAGTCCAAATTCCATTACCGATTGTGTCCTGGATGATTTTTTTATAACACTTATACCTGTCGAGTTAGCATGATTCTAATGCACATTCTTTCTTCTTTACTCGTTTTTGATTTTAATCCTTTTCTAGTTGCATTTAAAGAAAAAATTGCAATATAAGTGGAAAAAATATATTGAAGCAATGCTTGACAGTGTTTCCAAACAGAATTATCTAGCAGTGTTATTACATTGACATATATTATATGAGGAACCCCTTGTTATAGAAAGTACATGGGGAAAAGTATGTGTGAATTATAGTCTTGAACACCTGTGTTGGAGTCTCATGGGAAATTCCAGGCTACTTAGTGAAGAAAGCTCCTTATTTGAATGTCTTATAAATTTAAAAGGTACGGGATTTATTTATTTGCTTGTTTGTTTATTTGTTTTGGTGATACTAGGGATTGAACCCAGGGCTTTCATGCTCAACTGCATCCCCAGACTTTTTATTAATTTTTTATTTTGAGATAAGGTCTCACTAAACCTGTAACTTGTCCAGGATGGTTTTGAACTTGTGGTCCTCCTTGCTCAGGCTGCCAGAATATTAATATTTTATACGACATGTTCAAAGGTGTTACTGCTTAAAACATTGACATTGATGGGTTAGAAAAGAATTTTCGAGTAATCTGAACCTTCAGAGCAGTCTGTAATTTGTGATATTGTTGAGGCAGGGCATTCAATTTGAATGTGTGGTAAAGCTGGCTTTCAGATTAGTCATTTAATACAGTGGGGCCACTGTGTTCTCATCCCATTCCATTGCCATCCCCCTGGGATCTCTCATGAAATGGTGGCAATGAATTGATTGCTTGCCTACAGTGAGTGCCTCTGGTCATCACCCATGTTTCTTACAACCCCTTGCTAGTAATCCTTGATGATCATTCATGTTTCCATTTCACTTTCTTGTTGCAGCTCAAGATGGACATTGACAAAGTTAGGTCCACTGAATCATGGTGATCTACTTAGGGGTGAGTTCACGACATAAAACACTGCAATTAAGATAAGCTGAGAAGATCTGTGAATCAGTCAGCTATGTATCAGTTAGCCAACAAGCCACTGCCATACTCAGTTGCTTTGAATAGTAAGTGCTTGTTTTAAGGCATCTCGCTTCAAGGCAGCTTCTCATCTCAGCTCAGCTAGACTGCAAGCCCAAGGTCTCCTGCAGATCAACAAGTGACTCTGCTGCTCCAGGGTGGACTCTCTCAGGTCTTTTGCAGGGTGGGCTAAGGACGGTCTGGGATGGGTCCAGCTAAGGTGGCTTATCTCTGTCCTGTGTGATTTTTCAGTGCCCATCATAGTGGCTGGAGTTTGTTCTAGCGAAGGCAGAACTCCAAGAGAGAATGAAATATGCAGGTTTCATTAGGTTTCAGCTCAGAACTAGCACTTTATACTTCTGCCAGGTTTGATTGGCTAAAGTCAGTCATGAGGCCAACCCAGATTCATGGGGCAAGAAAGAGATTGTTCTTCTTGATAGGAGAAACCACATGTTCATGTGACAGAAGCATGGTTTCAAGGAAGGATTGAGAATTGGAGCCATTTTCACAGTCTACCAGCATCAGTATGAAATATCAAGCTCAAGACTAACTTTCTCTGCAGTATGGACAAGGAAGCAGGTGTAAGTTCTCAGAGATGTTGGCAGCCTTTTGTTACTGAAAGAAGCCATCTTGAGGACAAGGAAAACATACAGTGAAAGATAGGAGAAGAGAACCGCTGAGGAAAAGTGTCACAGCCCTCATGAGATTATGGACATCGGGCTCAAGCCCACAATCTCCCTGTGGACTTCCCAGAAGTTAGTTTACTTAAACCAGTAAATTCTGATACAAGGCAAGCCTATGTGGCTGGGACTTTCTCATTGAAATACAGACACCTACATGATTCTGTAATTCCACAAAACAGTAGCTGTGCTTCTTAAAATGACTGCTTCTCCAAGACCTCCAGCTGTGAGTGCTTCTGTGGAAGTGAAGAGAATGCAGAGATGTAGGAAGCAGTTCTTAGAAAGTCAAATGTTCATACCAATTAAAGAGTGAAATATCTTATCCAACAGAAGTTCATATCTGTGACTTTAATCCTATGTTTATGGAATGTTCAAGAGTCTGACAGTGTCACTTAAAATTTCAGTTATAATTCACTGTCTCTTATGGGAAAAATTACATGTTTAGCTTGACTGTTATTCATGATTTTTTTAAAAAAAATACGTCTTCTAAATGCTCTCTTGGGTTATTTTCTTTCTATTCCTACTAGTCAAGATTTTTGTTGGACTTTGTGCTCCAGGTTTATATTACAAATACTGTTGACATATTGAATATGCTTTTCATAAACTACATCTACTCTTTACAATTCTTAGGAAACTCTTCAGACAGCAGTGAACTAATATGCTGTCTTCCCATTGAGTTTGAGGATTGTCTCCTTGATGGTATTTGAAAGTTTGTAGATTGATTGATTTATTTAATTTATTTTTGGGGACCAGGAATTAAACTCAGCATCTTGCGCTTGTTAGGTGCTTTGCTGCTGAACTAAGTCGCTGACCCCAAAATTTGTAGATTTAAAGTGACTTTGGGGCACATCTTTCTCAAGTGTGAAAAGTCTGTATTATTCATTAGTTTTTCAGGAAATGAACACATAAATCTGAGGCAGTTAGGGCATATTATCAGTTTCATTGGTATCCACCAGGGGATTGGTGCAGCACACTTGTGGCTGTGTTGGAGGTGGATCACACAGGTGTGATCTCTGTGTCTGTCCCTGGTCCCTCCCTCTCTGACACTTTTCCCTTGCTCTGGTTCCTGACTGCTGTGAACTAAGCAGCTTTGCTTTATCATGCCCTTCCACCACAGTGCTGTTGCTTGGAGGCAGCTGATCATGGACTGAATCCTCTTAAAGCATGAGCCAAATCAAACTTTTCTTCCTTTAAATTTTAAGTGTCAGTTTTTGAGTTCGGCAATGTGAGTGCTGACTGATCCGAATCTTTAGTAACAAGGCCTTGTGTTACATCTTGGAAGATAAATGACATCATTTTCACTCCATTGAGATGAAAAAATTAAACATGGAGGGAAATTCTAGGGAAGAGTGTGGGAATTCACTCATAATTTCTAATCTTCCCTAATTCTCAGGAAGAAAACTTAGTTGTTAGAAGAATGATGCAAAACTCTGCAACAAATCTGTTTTAGACCAAGTCAAGCAAAAGTTGTTAATGTTTCAAGACAAAACTGTTAATGTTTCAAAGACAAAGAGCCTATTTCAATAAATGTCTGAGAATTTTCATTTTAGTTCACTAATTGACAGTGTTTACCCTAAGGAGGGAAGCAATATATCATTATGTGGTTTGTACACTCCACAATGTGAGGGGCCCTGCTTATGTATACTGTGATGTAGATGACTCCTTGTTGGGCTTATCCAGGTACAATATACTCACCTAAATGTGATAGCCATGTACTCAGATGCCCTGGGCCATTTGTTAAGGGCTATCCAGTTTCGTGAACTGTGTCTCTGCTTTCTATGGCTGTTTAGTGCTTTCTACTGAGCTTTCCCACTAAGAAGAGCTTTTCCCACTATCAATTAGTTGCCCCAATCTGTTTTCGTCAAGCCTCTCCCAGGAGCATGACAGTCTGGCACTGGGAAGGCCATGAAGTCAATCAGGCTGAGCTGGCCCAGGATCCAGGCTCCGTGGTCTCCTGCACTCAGCCCTCAGTCATGTAATGGAGAATGTCATGACTCTCTCCTATCCTCAGAGCTCATGGGAGCCAGTGGCAGACCAAGACATGTTGGCCTGGGGTCAAAACTGTTAATACCTTGTTTCAGCGTGGTATTCCTCAAATTCAGAGTCAACAGTGATTCTGAAGACACTGTTTTCAAGAAAAAGGACAGGGATGGGAGTCACTGGCACAGGGATTCATTCTCTCCTTGGTTGTCTCAAGTTATTCCCTCTAGCTGCAGCCAATTCTCTGTTCTACAAAACTGCAGCCCTGTGGTAACCAGGACCTACTTACTGCTTTATAAGGCAGGTTAGTGGCAGTGAAATCGATTGCATCAAATGCCCACATTGCCTCTGCACTTTGCCATGTGATCTGCATTGATTAATGGGACAGTAGCAAATGGGACCAAGCAGAAACTTGAAAAGAACTTGAAATTTTCTACTTCTCCTTTTGATTGCTACTGTTGTTGTGAGAATAAGTCCAGGACCCTCCCTGTTGGAGGCATCTGAGAGACCACGCAGTGCAAAGATAACTATTCACTAAGGTGCTCCTAGCTGACCACTTAGCAGACAGCAGAACATGCGAGCAAGCCCTGCCAAGATTAGCTGAGCTGAGCCCAGATCACCAGAACTGCCCTCCCAACCCATGAAGGTAGGGAAAATAGCCACTGTTGTAAGCATCAGTCCGTACTATAACAATACATAACAGAGGCAGTGATCATGGCATCAATGTATTTGTCCCCAAGTGGCCCTTTGGACGCGTGCTGAGGAAGCACAGAAGTTCATAGAACAAGTTACATGTGCAGGCACCTTCAAATTTACCGAGGGCCGCCCTTGCAGCTCCTGCCTTTACTGAGGCCATGTCCTACGGTTTGAATGTGTCGTCTCCAAAATTTGTATGATGAAAATTATTGGTGAATGTGAATCTGTAAGAATAATAAAATGACTTTATAATGCCATTAACGTTTGGAGTGATTTGCTATGATTTATAGAAAAGGCAACACCGTTTCATGTTTTTCTCTAGTGATGCTTATCACTGCCAAGTCCTGTATTGTTTATTGATTGGCCAATTTGCTTATATCCTACCCTCTCTATTAAAATGTAGGTTAGCTCTGCTAATGCAGGGTCTTGTTTGTATCAGACCCACAACAATCTTGACACATAACAGCCAGTCAGTAAATATTTGTCCAATGAATGAATGAACAAATGTCTTTTCTTTTGTAGAACTAAAATAACAGTTTCTGGGAGAGTAATTCACTCCTTTTATTCTTCATCCCCAGGGCCTGGGTAAGAAAACTGAGGCTGCTTGTGTGAAATACAAAGTGGCTGTTCCCCTGTGATACCTAGGGGCACTTTCCTGTCAAATATTCAGTGACTCATTCAATAAATATGTGCTGAGCACCCACCCCAAGCCAGCCTCTGAAGTTCTCACTAGGGACTCCGACATAGATAAGACCAAGATAGTTTTCGAGGACCACATTGTCTAGAAAGATGTGGAAGCTTAAAGGATTAAGCAGAACACGGCCCTAGAACTGAGCCCCTCATAGGGCAGGGGCAGTGACTACAGTCCACATCCAAGTCTATTTCTCAGGGCCCTGCTCATAACAGGTGCTCTGCAAATATTTGTTGGCTTTTGAATAAATAAAATGGGGATTTTTCTGAACCAGGCAGACCAAAAACAGAGGAGCATGTAAGGAGAGAAGCATGAGTAACTATGCAGAAGGGAACTCTTATTAAATAACTAGGTTACATTTGGTTCCCAATCCACTTATTCCGTACTCATAGTCATTACAGAAGCCAGTGTAAAACACCAGGGAACCGAGCACAAACAGGCCACCATCTTTTCCAAGCAAAAGCATTAAAATGACATGAAAAAATAATGGTGTCTGCCTTAGGTTTCTGCTTGAAGATGAATTCATGCAATGTCAGCATTTTATCCTGGAAGCTGCCCTGAGAAGATGCACTGGGGAAGCAATTTGTATCTCTTTTAACTAAGACAGGACGCCTTGAAGTCTACAGTCCATCCACTTCCTTACGACTCAATCCAATCCTAGGAAAGGTGCAAGATCAGAAGCTTTTGCATATTGTTAGCTGCACACATCCCTCCCACCCCGGTATTTACATCTAAGGCAATGCAAAGTCTTGTATTTCACAGCAAAGTTAGGGTGCTGAGGATATTTCTGAGTAGAATGTACCTGAAATTAATTAAGATGCAGAGAAAATGTGGGCATATCACCAAGAAGAGAGGATGCGCTGCATTATTATTTGTTGAATGAATGAATAAGAATAATTAAAAGAGATTGATTTATATTATCTTTGGTTTCATGCATTTTAAATGCATTCTTATCCAAGCCCATACTCTGGGAGGGGAAGACGGCAGGCTCTACCAAGACCATTCTGTAGGGTAAAAAAGTGAAGTATTATTTTTTAAATTTAATTTTAAATAGAGTAAAAATCACAATGAAATGAATCAAAACAGTGATACAACAGTAGGAAATCTGCAATGGTTACTATGTTGCATATTGTTGTCCTCTAAATAGTTGCTCAGCTGACCAGCTTTAGGCTTGCAAAGCCAATCAAACAATACAGCTTTAAAAAGCAATACGTGGGACACTCACCTAGCAAAGCAGAAATTTACTAGGTTCTGATTTACTGAGTCCTTATTCTTGGTGTTCTGGACACAGTGAACTTTGATAGCTAATATGGATCTTTCTGGACATTTCTGATACCAAAAGGGCCACTCTGAAAGTCAAGGAGAGAACAGACAGAAGCAGATGATTTAGTGGACAGTATTACCAGAGGGAAGTATGAAAACGATGTCAAAATAGTCATTTTGGGACACTGCAGCATTTAAACATTCCTCCCTTGAGTCATTTAATCCTCAATAATTTACCTGTTATTGTGTATTCACTTGATAACCTTTCTGGGACACAGTATAAGTAGAATGTATTGGGGGAAAACACAGGTATTTGAGCAAAAAATACCATTTTGTGAGCTTTGGATTCCTCATTCATAATTTGGGGCTATTACACCTGTATAATTAGTGTGATGACCAACTGTTATACTGTGTATGGAGTACTGTGTATACTGTAAGTAGAATAGCTTGTGGATAGTCTGCCATATAGCAAGGCAAATAAACAGTAACCTGTCCTTATATTTAAGCTAGTATATAAAATCCTTGAAGGTGGAAAGCTGGCATAATGCCTTGTATACGAGAAAGTTTCATAGACATTTACTGAATGCATGAGTAACCATAGGATGAAATAGTATATTAATGAGGGAAACTAGCAGCAAAACCAAATTTTCCAGTAGAATATCATTGCTTTTCTCATCTAAAGTCAAATGTGGACGTTCTCATCAGCAGATAATGTTCTACCACACGCTGACTCATGACTCTAGGCTCTGTCCAGCCTGGGCCTTGGGGGGTCTCTGGAGACCAGTCCTCCTTGCCTCTTAAACCTGAACTTGGAAGACCAGGAACACTCTTACCTTCCATCCTGTTCCACTGGAGAAACTTGATCACATGATCATATCTGGATGCAAGAGAGGCTGGGAGGTAAAATCCTTCAGTAATACCTGCCTTTCTGTTGCACACGATAGAAAAGGAGTCAATTGTCCTGGCTAAAATAGTTAAAAAACAAGAACCAGAAACTTAGAGATGGGTGAACATGTGACAGTAATCACAGTAAGAGTTACTTCTGTGTCTTCTGAAGGCATCCTTAAATAACTGGCAAACTGAAACACATACAGAAAACAGACAACAACCATTGGTCAAATATAGAATTCAGGACAATAAGGAGTAGAGGATCTTATAGTTTAGAGCCAGAGTGTTCCCTAAATGGTCGCTGTTCAGAGGTACTGCTTTTGTAAGCTGATTGGATCATGGTGGCACTATGCTTACTAGCAGTTTAGTCCATTCACGAACTCATTACTAGCTGTGCTGTGATGGTAGAGGTGTATCTCTGTGGGGCTGTGAGTGCTTTGTAGATCTCCTTCTCCAGATCTTCCCATGCTGCCTGAAGGGCGTTAGCAACCTGGGATAATGAGGCAGCGAAAGGAGACCACATTCCACTGATGTAATAATCAATTCACAAGTATCTAGTAAGTACCAACTGTGCCTAACACTGGGTTGGAGAGAAGGCGAAGGAACGAGAAAAGCCTATGATCTCTACCTTGAACAATATGTAGCCACACACAGCATCAAAACCAAGACGGGTGGAACCAGGAGAGAACTGCAATACTCTCAGAGACAGTGCTTATCAGAATTGCTAGATGAGGGGACCCAGGGAAGCTTTATAGAAAAAGAAAAAAGAATGGGGCTTTTAGACACAGGGATAAATCCTGTAATTAGTGAAATGGAGAGAGGAAGGATGGCAAGCAGAGACCACAGGACCAAGATCTGCATGCTGCAAACACAGTTAGGATGCTGTGTGGAATATGGCCTCGGCACCTGTGAGTCTCTGGAGGGAAGATGCTCCATTTATAAAGAAAGAGGTGGGGCCATGTGGACTAGGAGCTCCCTGAGACGTCCATGCCCTAATCTCTGGCACCTGTGAATGTTACCTTGCAAACAAGATGGGGCAAAAGGGTTCTTCAAATGTGGTTTCAGATGTGGAAAAGGAGATAACCTTAAAACGGGGAGACTGCTTGGGGGCTCAGTGTAATCACAGTGATCATTAGGAGAAAGACAGGAAAACCAGAGCCAGAGAAGGAGATATGGGGATGGAAGCAAAGGTCAGATTTATTTAGCCAGGAGCCAAGGAATGCTGGCAGCCTCAGGCAGCTGGAAAAGGGAAAGTATGGATTTCTCCCCAGAGCCTCCAGAAGCCTTTGATTTTAGACAATATCAGGCATCAATCGCTGGAACTATGCTGTAGTAAATTCCCATTGCATTAAGGTGCTGTTTGTGGTCATTTGTTACAGCAGCAAAAGGAAGCTGGTACACTATGCTTTGGTTGTCTTGCATACCTGATTTTCATACCCGTTTCATATGGCTGTGGATGTTCTTACATGGTTGAGAACTTTCCTTCCCAAGATCCAGGTCCTTCTTGGGGCCTGCACAGGGATCACCCTTCTCTGGTGTGCATTCTCACATGCAGCCAGGGGTCTTCTGGACAGCGTGGCTCCACTTGAATCTTCACAGTAGCCTCACTGAGGCATTTATGAGGAACACCAGGGACTGAGTCTCTAGAGGAAGCCTGGGCGACGGGTTTTAATGAACCCTCCACAGGATTCCCATGTAGGCCTAGACTGAGAACCAGTTATTTGTTTTCCCATGGTTGGTCCCACTAAGGGTGACCTGCGCAGACAGTGTGTGTAGTCTGGGGCCCAGCAGATGGCTGTCTAGAGGAGGTCTGGGGGAGCACCGTACTTGCTTCTCTGGGCTGGGGTCTCTGCACCCAAGCCTTGGAGGTCCCAGCCGGCTTGGGAGGACCTGAGTGTGGGAAGAGAAGAGGAAATGGATCCAGTATTTCATTTAATCTCTTGTTCTCCCAAGGAATCGTAACAGTGAACTGAAATATGGAAAAGGAAATGTGCTATAAAAAGTGCTGAACCCAAACCACTTTATACAACATGACTCTAATAATAATAAAGGTAATTTATAATTATAAATATGATAATGTACTGCCTTCGGTTTGCTTCCCCAAGCAGAGACTGACATAAGGATTCATGTTTCACAAAGTGTTCCCCGAGACCCTCGGAGGGAGAAGGGGACTGAGCAAGGGAGGAGGCCAAGCAAGCAGGCTGTTGAGATCCTCATCCTGATCCACCGGATCCTGAGGGGAGCTCTGAAGCATAAGATGCCCTCCCTAATTTGTCTGCCTGAGTGTCGGGGGCGCTGGGGTTTCTGACTCCTGTCCCATCAGTGACGACCGGGCACCCTGCTGATGCAGGTGAAGTGGCTCCTCTCACCCACGTCCGGCCTCTGAAGGAGGTTTTAGGTGCACACTCATAGCTACAAAAGCACACAGGCACTGAGGATAGACACCACATGGGCATTAGCATGACCACCATGAACGGCCCTGAGTTCTTGTTCCATGACAGGCCCTATTTTAAGGGCTTCCTTTGTAGCCAGTCACCAAATACTTCCCAGGAAAGAACAGTTCTCCCTGTGCTATTTTACACATACACAGCCTGAAGCTCAGGAAGGCTAGGGTCCCCTAAGCCTGGGGGTGGGGTGGCCGGACTGGGAGTCAGGCCTTGGAAAGCAGTTCTTCAGCCACCACTGATGGAGGCCCCTCCTGCTTCACTGTCCCTGGGGCTGTGTCTCCCCACCTGCCCCAGGTTCCAGGCAGGGACGGGCTTTTTCATAAATCAGCACGATGCAATTCTCTAGATCCCTGTATCTGGGAAAATCAAACTAAGGCTCATGAAGAAAAGGGAATTTTTCATCAGCTGAGAGAGAAAATCTCAATCTATGTGCTTAATTAGGTCAGATATCCATTTTCCTCTGAGTCTTTTCTCACTCTTTGAAGTCAGAGGAAGCCCTGGGCACTGGAGAGGGAGAGGGGGGAAAAGGTAGAAAGAACACTGGGAGGAAATCTCCTCCGTACACATATATTAAAAAAAAGAGTGAAAAGAAAAAAGAAAAAAAATCCGTCAATTCTCTTTAAGAGTTGAATGCACATAAAGCTAGCGATCAACCTTATCAACATGGAAAAAAATTGCTTAAAATAAAAACTAGGACAATCCCCCGAAGGAGGGAGGGTTTGGCATCATTCTGAAGACTTTCTCTACCTTGTTAGGAGCCTCGCTTCCTCTCTCTCACTGAAACACTAAGCTTGTTTGCAGTCAATCCAAAGACTCATGGGTGATTTAGATATTTGAGGTAAAACAGAAGCCTCAAAACACAGGTTTGAATTTTTGCAGGCAGCAGTGAGGTCATGAGTCTGGGGTCATCTCGGCCCTGGCATCAGCTCTCACAGTGGCTCCACCATACTTTTCTGTGATGATAACAGCTCCTGTGCTGTGCTGTGCAGGGGCCGGCAGCCACAGGTGACCATTGGCTAGTGTGACCGAGGGACAAACACTTAGACTATTTAATTTCAATCATTAAGTTTATATTTCAGCAGCCACGTGTGTCCAAGGGCAGCCCCAGGGGGGAAGCTCAGCTCCTCGTCTCTTTCTCTGGCGTTTCATGTGGTTCTCAGCAAAAGAGATCTTTATGTTCCAACCCTTTGTTGTGTAGAGGAAAAAACCACCTATGGCTGTAGAACAAACCACCCCAAGACACAGGCTAGAAATAGAGTCACCATTTTAGTTTGTGGTACTAAGCTTGCTAACGAGTTTAGGATGGGTGCAGCTGGCCGACTTTGTGTCTCTCCGGCTAAATCTATGCAGTTGTGGGCAGCTCCTGCCCCTCTGAGAGCTACTCTGTGTAGGGTGGCGTCTGTTACGTGGCTCATCTCTGCTGCATGTGGTCCCCTCCCTGCTGGGCAGGGTTCCAGAACAAGGAGCCTGCCTGTACAAGCCCTTTGAGGCTAGATCTCAGGACTGGCATGATGTCACTTTTGCATCTGTTGGCCAAAGCAAGTCACAAAGCCAGCCCAGAGACTGGGCCAGAGAACAGACTGGACTCTGCCTCTGGATGGGAGATGCAGTAGCCTCCCCTGCAGAGAGTGGGGGACTAGGGAGGCATGGATAACCATGGCCACTTTTGTCATTAGCAATACTGATGCAAAGGTAAAGTGACCTGCCTGAGGTCACAAAGCATACTTTCACTGCAGCTAGGCCTCTTACTTGGGATTCCTGGATAGTACTGACTCTGAGTGTATGTTTTCAGTTCTCTATAAAAGACTTGCTTTTGTGGGCCTCAACTGCATTAGCTACAGAAAGAGACAGAGAGACGCACTGATTTCTCTGACTTCCTTAGCTCCTGACTGGTGTGAGTGTCCTTCCTGGCTGTCCTTATGTGGCCGGCCAAGGAGAAGGCGTAAGGATGGAGCTGGGCAGGCTGGACAAGCCTGTGGAGAACATCTGAAAGCTGCTGCTTCTGCAAGCCAGAAATTATACCAGACAAATGTAGTATTTACAGTTGTGCTCAGCCTTTTGGAAGGAGATTCATAAAAAGATTAAATTTGGAAATAATAGAGTTTTTCTTTTAGGTTTTTCTAATCTATAATCTACTCACTTCCTTTTCCTTTCATAAATATGATGTGCATGAATAGAATGATCTAAATATCTTCCGAGTTCTAGAAGCTTGACCGTGTTTTCACACTGATCTCCCGTTCAATCAATCAAGCCTTGCGGATGCGCGAACTGCAACCCAATACAATTCCTGTGGGGAGCAGGGCCGCGGCTCCTGCTTGCCCGTTGCGCAGGCCGTGAATCTCCGCGTGGCGTTCCTGCTGACGGAGAGGCCTCCGTGCTGCTCCTGCACAACTGTCAGGACAGATTTGTGTCTTTTGCCAATCTTCACTTGTGAAAATAAACTGAAGCGAGCAAAAGATTCAGAGAAGGGAGATCACCTGCTGGGGAGAGGGAGAGGAGGGAAGGGAACTGAGGAGGAAGAGAAAGAATGGTGGAAGGCAATGAGAGAGAAGGGGCAGTTAGGATAGGGAAGGAAAGGAGAAGGGGAAGGAGTCCTGATTTTTTGGGGGGCTCCTGGACTTTGTAAGTTCCAAGCACCTCCTGGTTCACTTTTCTGTGTGTTTGTGCATCCACAAAAATAGGCAGGGGTATGTGAGGGCTTTTTACTTTTGATTTTTTAACACTCACCTTTGGTTAAGAAACTCATCTTCACAAAAACTTTTATGAAGGATGAATACATATGTCGCAGATGTGCAGGCCCAATCTGTGCTGCTTGCAAACATCTGGGTCAGGTGGTCTTCCGGGATCTCTGGAAGCTGACCCTGCAAGGCGGGTCTGCGTGCACCTGATCTTCAGACACAGGCTCCCAGAGGGAGTGGGGAAGGTTGAGGAGGGGAGAGGAAGGGGCTGAGCAAGAGCACAGGTTCCTGCAAATTCCCAGCCTCAGCCTGACCCTGTGGGGTTTCAGCAGCCTTAGTCATCTGTCAGATTTTATCTCCATCAAAGTATTTCATACTTCTGGCTAAGGGTCATCCCGGGAGATTTCACTCCCAGCCTGCCACACTGAGTACATCCCGGAACCACAGAGTTAGGCTCACTGTTGGCTAAAGAAGTGGTTGTTTTGAGCCATTAAATACTGGCATGCTTTGTACATAGCGATAGCTAACTATAGGTCTAATTTCCACCCTAACAAACATCTCGAGTTAGAATCTGAATGGGGAGTGAGTACTGGAGCTAGAATTGGCCTCCATCCAATTTTTATTTTTTTCTCTCTTGCAGTGCCAGTGAACTTCATGAGACACCAGGTAGTTCTGCCTGGAAGGAGGCAATAAGAATAATGTCTCTCCAGTTATTACTGAATTAATATTAGACAATTGACCCTTTCTTTCAAATCATCTTCTGCATTTCAAGCTACTACTGGAATTTAATCTACTGCCTTATCGTCCTTGAGGTCACTGCTACAATGGAATTTGTTCTTGGAAGATAACTCGACTTCTTTATAAAGAAGGCCGGAAATAATATAAAGAAGGAAAGAATGAAATAAGATTGCAGGGCTAAGCAAAAACGGAGGGAGAATAAAAGAAGAAAGAAGGAAAAATTAATTGAACTGAGCTTCAAATGATTGGCTTACTGGGCAGTTTCTTCTATAGTTAAGATTACAGTAGGAAGGTTCGCTCAATAGCTCGTGTGTGTGTGTGTGTGTGTGTGTGTGTGTGTGTGTGACACATCGCCCATGACTTTAACTGAAGTTATTTTTAAGCTTCAGAGGTGCCCAAGTACAAAGCTTAGTTAACCATGATCTTTCTGGAGATTCTGCAGGTCGCATGTGAAGGAAGCACCCTGTGCCGGCTCCAGTGAGGTACCTATCACTCTCCTTAACATAATCCCTCCTCAAATCACCATATCTGCATAAAAATTAGTATGAAAAGTGTGGTGAACCACTAAGCAGATGGAGGTCTTTGACTAATTAGCTGAAAATAGTGACAACTTTGGAGACATGCTTCTGCACAGATAGTGTTGACAGTGCTCTGCGAAGACGGGGACCCAGTATTACTTCTCTGGAGGTGGGGGTGGGGAAGAGGGCAGGCTCCAGAGTCTGGTATTTTGGCTTTAAAGGAGGAGCCAGGAGAAGCTGTACAGGCCCTTTAGGGTGTCTCAGGTGATAGTGCTGTGTGCAGAGCTCCCTGAAGGCTTTTCAGATCAATTCACCCTTCCTTTCTTTCCTGACCCTGAGGCCTAGAGATCCAACTCTCCTAGACTCCCTCATTCCTTGGATATCTGCTTATTGCTTCTGGGTGTAAGTCCTTTCTTGGTGTAAGAATCACCTACAGGGCTTGCTAAATGCAGACTCCTGGGTCACTCTGCCAGTGACTCACAACTGACAGGTCCAACCAGCTCCCACGTGAAGATGACTTCCCTCAGCTGTCATTTGGAGCAGTTCCGTTCAAAGGAAGCGACCCGCTGGGGTAATTGCAAGGCCCCATGCTGGCCTCCTGCAGGCCAATTCCACTGATTGGTTTCCTTCCTTGTAATGTTTTAAGGAGAAATTTTCCACAATGATCTGATTCTGTTGCAAAATAGAATCTTATGTCACTGTCCGTGGTAACAGTTGCCTTGCAGTTAGTACCAGCATCTCCATGTAGAGCAGGTGTCTATCCTCAGTGTGCAGGTCTGTTCCACCCGCTTCTTGCACTACGTTAAGCCACATCTATCATCTTTTCAAGCCACTTGCTCTCTGTGGGCCCCTAAATTTATGCACCCTAATTTAAGTTTGCATCATTTAAATTAATTAGCATTAAGTTTTCTGGAGACAATGCCTTTAAGAAGTGCAGCATTGATGAAGGAAACCCCTGACTTCACTAGCAGAGAAATGTGGGGCTTCTTTGGTGAGCCCACAGAAGGTGACCTGTCCTGTCTCCCTGAGGAGGTTAACCTACTTTTCAGAAAAGTGGCATCTAATATTGTGGAAACAGATCAGGAAAGACTGTATGACCTCCTGGGAATAAAGAAGTGTTATAAAAGTAGGAATTTTTGGAGCAATAAGTTTTACCTAGAGTGATAGGAAAAGAGATAAAGTCAGTTTAAAAGATGCAAAGAGTTTACTGGTGTTTCTCTTAGGGAAAAACTCCATTTTCTCCTCGCATTCTTCCTTCTTTGAATCCCTAAAAGATGTCATGCATAACTGACTGTAGTTTCCGCAGCCCCTTGTTTGCATTTGAATTCTGGCCTGGCCTCACTTTCAGCACTACCTTGGCTAAATTACTGGGCTGGGGTGTGCCTGGGCCTCTGCACGCACAATGCCTCATAGGCATCTATGAAATAGTTCACTGAGATGAGGCCTGTAGAGACCTCAGAGTGGTCTGGTGCCTTGTGAACCCTGGTCAGTGCTGGCCATTGCATTATCACTTCCTTCCTAGCATCAAAATTACTTTGGCTAAGGGAATCAAACTATATAAACTCAAATTGTTATCTCACCCGTACTGACTGTGTGACTTTGAGAAACGTTGCCCTTTTTTGGGCATATGTTTGCTTCTTTGTAAGATGAAGAGAGTTGTGTCTACCTCTAGAGTTGTGAAAATTAAATGAGGGAATTACATAAAATGTAGCACCTGACATTGGAAAAAGCTTAAAAATACTAGGTTGCGCCATTTGAATTTCTCAATTTTGTGAATTGAACATGGCTCAGTATTAACAGTGTTTAATAGTTTAAACTATACCAGCAGTATAGTGCTTTTCATATGTGTTTTGATGTTGATACTCTTTCATTCCAACCAATACTAATTCTCTAGGGGGGATATTAGTTACTTACTGCAGTGAAGCAAACCAAAACTCAGGGTGATAAAACAATGAACCTTTAGTATTTTCTCAGGAGCCTATGGACCAGCTGGGTGGTTCTGGTGTTCTGGGGCAAACCTAGGTGCTCTTAGCTGGATTTTCCTGAGTCTGTAATCATTTGGTAAAATGAATGGAGGCTTGGTGCCCCACCCGTTGGGTGAAATCACTCATTTTTCCGGGATGCAGGGGGATAGCTAGGCCATGTTTTCATCCCACAGTGCTTATTCATGAGGTTATGGCCAAGTTCCAAAAACAGTGTAAATCCCTTGGGCCCAGACCTGGTAATGGCATTATATCCCTTCTTTGGCATACTATTGGCCAAAACAAGTCATATGCCCACACAAGATTCAAAGACTGAGGAACAGACTATTTTTCAGTGGAAAGGACTAAACTGTCACAATGCCAAAGTCTACGACATAGGGAAAAGACAAGAATTGAAGGGGCAGGGGCACTTGTATTTCCTAGCCTCACCACTGACTTTTTAAACAAAGATGTAAAAAGTTATTTTTGACAAGCAGTGAGAAGTCTCCCATCCACTGGTGATTGAGTAATTTTTATCTTCCCATCTTCGGGCTATCTTGGAGTTTAGGGAGGCTCCCGATGGGACATGCATGGTCAGAGTCAGCATCTTGAACAATTCCACATCTTTATTTTAACAGAAAAGGAGATGATCACCTTTACAAGAAAACAAAGTAACTTTGTGGCACCTTGATTTTTTTATTTAAAAATTGTTTATTAGTACATGTTCGCAGTACATAATGACTGTATTTATTGTGGGGAATTGTTACATGTCCATTACACATCTTGACTGCTTTTATATTTTTCTTATTCCCTTCCCCTCCTTTCCTCCTCCCTCATCTTCATACAACCTCTTGTTTCTTTTCTGAAAATGTTTACGGTCTCCCTGGTGTACTGAAAGTCTACAAAAGTAATGGCTAACTCGTGCCTCTTGCTGACAAAATGCACACCTGCTTTTGATATTGATATTCCTTTGATATCACCTCTAATCACCTGCAAAGATTTTAAAGAAGATAATGCTGAATGTGCTGATATCATAAAGAAGGAAAGAAAGTCTGGCTTAATTATTAAGACCTGCAGTTGCTAAAGTCTCTATAAAGACCTTACTAGGCTTTATGGATTCATACAAGAAAGCCAAAGTTGCTGTGTCACCCTATGTGCACATTAACCTTTTTTCTCCTCTCAATAACATTTGATGAAGGTAGTAGTCCTGTATAACAGGTTAGAAAAACAGAAGCACAGAGAAGTTAGAAAGTTGTTCAAACTTACACAGCTAAGAAGTCAGAGAGTCAGGACTTGTACTTGCCATCTTGCTATAAAGAACATGATTTTATTTCTAATCAAGAATATTAAGTCCTTTTCAATTTCAGTGACATTTTGAAAGCCTTTTGAACTCATGCCGGCAGACTGCTACTACATGTGTTCTATCTTTCAGAGTTGATCAACAATGATAGTTGCTGTGAGGTAGGGATTCCCAGGGATATTTGACTATCACTGATACAAGAGCTCAGTCCTGAGACTGTGTTTGAATCCTGGCTATTCATTTTCTTGCTGTGC